>JABUQX010075922.1:0-5000 GCA_015478945.1 Trachelipus rathkii
TCAAAGGATCTTTATTGTGAATTGGAGTAAACTTAGTAGTGTCAGAGATAATGTTAAGGATTTTATTAATATAATCAGCTTTGTCTAAAAGGACGACACCTAGGCCCTTGTCAGGTTTACAAATAATTGTTGAAAGATCATTCTTGAGTGATTTCAAAATACCAATATCAGTCTTCGAAATTAAATAAGAGAAAATTTTTGAAGCATTAAATTTAAAATAAAATTTTTGGGCCAGAAGTTTTACTTTAAGGGTAACTGTATTAAAGTCGGAATTGAATGGTTCATAATTCTTCAACGAGTAAATTAATATCTCGAAAGCACTAAAATATTTATAATAATCTATATGATATACAGGCAAACAAAAATTCAGACCCAAGCCCAGGAGGCGCTTTTCATTAGTTGACAAAACTTTGGAAGAATAATTATATATGTATTTATCAATGTTGACGGAAAGGTCACATCTATGTAAATTTAAAGCTTTTAGTTTATTGTCGTGACGGATCTTACATAGTGTTAAGCGTTTATTTATAAGTTTTGAAATTTTATTTGTGACAAACAAAAACTCAAGAAAAGTTAAATCTATATTAACAGTTTACCTCATCAAATTAAAATTCCCATCACATAGTAACTGGATCGACTCTATTCGTCGGAAATATGGCCAAGCTGCACCTAAGACTATCAGACATTTCGAGAGCCTTTCATTTAGATTGGAGAAGAGAAGACTGGACGTCGCTTTTTTGAATACATGTAAGGCTTATGGCGTAATTCCTGGTTTTATTAAATTTAAACTTTTTTCCAAACGCTTATATAACTGTAATATTTACAAGGGTTTTCAATTTAAACTATTGAATAATGAAATAGCTTATAAAAACAAAGAAATTAAAAGAATTAATTTGCAGTATAATGAATGCCGAAATAGACTCAAAACTGATTTAACTTTTCTTGAGTTTTTGTTTGTTACAAATAAAATTTCAAAACTTATAAATAAACGCTTAACACTATGTAAGATCCGTCACGACAATAAACTAAAAGCTTTAAATTTACATAGATGTGACCTTTCCGTCAACATTGATAAATACATATATAATTATTCTTCCAAAGTTTTGTCAACTAATGAAAAGCGCCTCCTGGGCTTGGGTCTGAATTTTTGTTTGCCTGTATATCATATAGATTATTATAAATATTTTAGTGCTTTCGAGAGATTAATTTACTCGTTGAAGAATTATGAACCATTCAATTCCGACTTTAATACAGTTACCCTTAAAGTAAAACTTCTGGCCCAAAAATTTTATTTTAAATTTAATGCTTCAAAAATTTTCTCTTATTTAATTTCGAAGACTGATATTGGTATTTTGAAATCACTCAAGAATGATCTTTCAACAATTATTTGTAAACCTGACAAGGGCCTAGGTGTCGTCCTTTTAGACAAAGCTGATTATATTAATAAAATCCTTAACATTATCTCTGACACTACTAAGTTTACTCCAATTCACAATAAAGATCCTTTGATTCTGTCACTCAATTTAGAGGAGAAGGTTAATCGTTTCTTACGTAAGATGCTGAAAGCCAACAAAATTAGTAAATCAGTATTTAATGATATCTACTCTCATGGTTCTTCACCAGGAAGTATTACGTCTCCCTAAAATATCAAAAACTAATGTCCGATCAGACCCTTTTGCAGTGTTCAATACACATAATATATGACTAAGCAAATTGTCTAGTACCTCTTTGGAACGTTTCGCAAATAATGAATATATAATTAAGAATTCTTATAGTTTTAAGAACTGGATTTTGGACATTAATTTGAACGATTATTTCATGTCAAGTTTTGATATTGAGTCTCTGTACACAAATATACCTATAAATGATGCAATAGAATTTCTCCTAGACGATATATTTCAGTTAAATCATAGTTTTAACGGCTTCAATAGATCTGAATTTAAAACTCTACTTACATTAGCCACCCAGGACACCTATTTCTTTTTTAATAATATACTGTACCAACAAACAGATTCTCTAGCCATGGGTTCCCCACTTAGCGCCACCCTAGCCAACTCTTATCTGAGTCATTTTGAAAAGATCTGGTTATCAAATTGTCCCCCCTCCTTCAAACCAGCCCATTACAAGAGGTTTATGGATGACACTTTCCTACTTTTTTCTGATAAAGATAAGGTTTTACCTTTTTTTGATTACTTAAATGCTCAATTAACTAATATAAATTTTACAAAAGAAGATGAAGTGGATAACACCCTACCATTTCTGGACATGCTTATTAGGAAATCAGACTCAAATTTCACAGTAAGTGTTTACCGAAAAAAGACTTTTTCAGGTTTAGGACTAAATTTTTTTAGTCACATCCCTCTTGTTTTTAAATGTAACAGCATTAAAACTTTGTTATATAGAGCTTACCACCTTAGTTCCACCTTCCAACTTATGCATAAAGAATTCAATTTCCTTTTAAATTTTTTTAAATGTAATTATTACCCCTCTTCACTAGTTCACAAATATATAAGTAATTTTTTGAATTCCTGTTACGCGTCCAGACCTTTGATTTATTCCGCACCAAAATGTGATTTATATATAAAGTTACCCTACTATGAACATATATTTACAAAACTACGTAAGGAATTAACCTTTCTTTTACGAAACCATTTTCCCCAATTGAATGTCAACTTAATTTTCACAGCTTCACACAAGATATCTTCATTCTGCAATCATAAAGACCGTATCCCTATAGCTCTTCAGTCCTCAATTATATATAAATTTAATTGTGACAGCTGTAATGCTGTCTATATTGGCAGTACGTCTCGCCAGTTCTACGTGAGGATAAATGAACATAGGGGTATCTCCACCCGTACCAAATCATTATTGAATTCACCATCCCACTCCGCCATTAGAAATCACTCCCACACAGCAGACCACACCTTTAACTATAATAATTTTAATATCTTAGCACAAAGTAAATCACAAACCAACCTAAATATTTTAGAAACATTATACATCCACAACACCAAACCTTCCCTCAATAGCGATTCCGGTCCTTTTAAACTACAGTTGTGTTAACCCTGACATGGAGTAGCGCCCTTCTCGCATATACGTTCAATAGATCTTAAATTTGTAACTCTAAATGGTGAGTTTTTTGTTTTGTTTACCAGAGTATTTTGATGATGTTTTTAACTCTGAAAATTATCTTTGATTTAGTTACCCTGTTAAAAATAGACTTAAGTTAAATTTGTACTTATAATTTGATTTCAATTTCATGGTTATTTTTGTTTACGGAGCGACGTCCTGTTTCTAATCTTAATTCATTTTTGTAAATATGTAAGATGTTTTTATGATAATTATTTGTAACGTTAAATGTAAATTTATTTTTGTATCTAATAATGTTCTATATAGAATTTATAACTTTAATATTGTTTTAATATTTTTTATATATAGTTATGTATTTTAGTTTTCAACTGAAGATGGAAATAGGTTAATTTCCGAAACGTTGTGAATTTTGAATAAAGATTTCTATGTGGAGGGCTCTGGTGTTGCTTTTCCTCATCAAATTAAAATTCCCATCACATAGTAACTGGATCGACTCTATTCGTCGGAAATATGGCCAAGCTGCACCTAAGACTATCAGACATTTTATATATATATATATATATATATAATATACATATATATTATATATATATATATATATTATTATATATATATTTATATATATATACTATATAGAATTATATATATTATTATATATATAATATAATAATATATATATATATATATATATATATATATATATATATATATATATTATATATAATATATTATATATGATATAATTTTATTATAATTTTATATTATATACTTTATATACATATATTATTTATATAATTATATATAATATTAATATATATATTTATTATATATATTTATTATATATAATATCTATATATATATATATATATAATTATATTTATACTATGTTTATATATATATATAATGTATTATATATTATATATATATATATATATTATATTATTATATATATATATATTTTATATATTATATATAATATATATATATATATATATATTTATTACTTACATATATTATATATAAGTATATATTTAATATATTATATATATATTATATATTATAATATATTATATATAATATTATATATATATATATATATATATATTATATTTACTTATATAATATCATATATATATATATATATATATTATATATTATATTATATATATATTAATATATATATATTATTATATATATTATATTATATAATTATATTATATATATATTTTTAGCGACTAATGTAAGAGAATAAATGGTTCCACATATTCTAACTTTGATTCAATAGGCTTACAACACTCGAAAAAGATTTAGTAATTGTTATGAGATTAAATCGAATAGAATTCCATATACAAGTTTTATAAACTAACATCAATTTTTTATTTACACACTAAAATCAGATATAAATTAATATTAATAAGCGAGCTTCTGGCTGGTGGCGAGCATGCTAGCAAATTGCCGAGGAGAGTCGTGACTCAACGGGTTTTCTTAGACTGGTTTTGAGTCATTATTTTTAAGTGCAATTACGAATTAAAATAATTCGGTATAGAGATGATAAGTTAGCATAAAATTATTAATTAGTTAATTAATTATAATTATTGTTTTAATAATATTATATTATTTCTTGCTAATGCAATTTAAATGGGATTATTTAAAAAAAAATGATGATACTACTCGTCATGCACATCCACAGTTGCTAGCTCAGAGAATTAAGATCTATATTTTTGACTCGAGAAGTAACAATTCCACGATCCGCGAACTAATTAAAAAGGAAAATCGATAGATAATTGATGAGGATTTAAAGCTAGCTTCGACGAAATCATTTCTTATTATATAATATTATATATATAATATTATATATATATATATATTATATTTCTATATATTTATATATATTATTATTATATATTATA
>JABUQX010075922.1:7500-12500 GCA_015478945.1 Trachelipus rathkii
TTCCTTTTTTAAAATTAAAATTATTATTTATTGAAATTATATTTTAATTTTCATCCTTAAGTTTTAAGACTTTCAAGTGTTTTTGAACTTACATTTCTAATTTTCCTAACCCGGCCGGCCCCCGCAAAGATTCCCCCTGGTCGGTCCTATATATGATATACTATAAATATATATATATATATATATTAATTTTTATATTTATATAATAATATATAAATATATATATAGGTATATATATATATAATATAATATATTATATATATAAATATAATTATATATATAATATATTATATATTTATATATAGTATATTATATATGACCAATATACAATCTACTCTCTATCTTCACCTTATACTACTCCAACTTCCTACATACCTATCTCATACAACCTATCCCTTAATAAAACATATATATATATATGATATATATATATATATATATATATTAATATATATAATATATATTATATATATATTATATATTATATTTTATATAGGTAAAGATTTGTGACCAGAAGGCACAGTAAGAAAATTAAGAATGCAAGATCGAGGGAGAAAAAGATTGTTCTTGATGTCAACTGAAGAAAACTTTCAATAGAAAGCAGCTGCACCTTACGATGAATTCTATTCTCAAGAAATTTTTGGTTTGGATAAATGATATGTTTTCATCAATCTCAAAAATCATATTCCAGATGGATAGCAATAAATACTTCAAGATGGACAAACGGATGCCATCATTTTGAATGTTTTACTATCAAGCGGTTCGCCTGATACATCTGAAAACTTTTTTGACAGCGGAACCTTACCTTTTAACTGATCATACCATATGATATAAATTTCAGAGAAAGAAACATAAAGAGTATTTATTTGTATTTATATATATATATATATATATATTTATTATATACTTATATATATATAATTATATATTATTAATATATATATATATCTATATATACTTAATATATATATATATATATTTATATTATATATATATAAATTTATAATACTATATATAATAATATATATATTATATATTTTATATATATAGTTAATATATATATATATATATATAAATTATAATATATATATAATATATTAATTACAGACAATTTCTCAATTGATTTTATTGATAAATAATAGACTATGGAAGGGAACGATAATATCTTACCAGGATTCGACCAATGGTTTGTTGGACGAGAATGAATTCGTGAAGTGGCTGAATGTTGACGATGGATTTTTGTTTCTCGTTTACAAGCGTTGGTTCGACTCCGACAGAGACTTATCTCTACATGTGCATTAATGTCTTTTTATATATAATAATATAATATATATATACTATTATAATATTTATAAATATAAGTATATATATAAATATATATATATATATATATATATTAATAATATAATATATTATTATATATTATATATATATATATATATATACTTATATATATATATATATATATATATTATATATATATATATATATATATATATATTATTAATATATATAAAACTAATAAAAAAAATTAATAAAGCTACTTTCATAAGCATTATACTTATGTATTAAAATATATGTTTGAGATTTCTTAATTGAGGAGAGACGAATATATCAGTTTTTCGCAAAGGTATTGAATGGTTCTAACTTTGTTCAAGTGGTCGTAGATACATCAAATGATATAATAGCTTTAAAGTGTTACCGTTCTTAGCAATATTAAATTTAAAAAATATAGTCATGTAGAACCTTCAGTTGTTAGTCACTAGAATATGGAATCTTTTTAAAACGAATGATAAAATATATTGCAACTATTACTATTGGAATCTTGTGCTATTGAAACTAACAATGATTTAGTGATGTAAAACTAATCTCCAAGTTATGAATAATCTTGCAATTTTTTTTACTATTATACAATTTTAGAAATAGATTTTCAAGCGAATAGAAATATTGTGGTATTAAGTATTCTCATTCAGAGATTACGACTACAATCGCTTTAGAGTTCTTCAACTTACACAGACAAGTAAAAGACAAGATATTGTGATATTGAGGTGAAGAAGATTGGGTGGATTATTACTGACGAGTAAAGAACTAGATATTAGTAATTACTAAAATTCACAACATGACTTTTTGTAATGATGTCATTGGAAAGAAATTGGTTTCGGGATAAGGAAATGAAAATGATGAGGTTAGAATAGAAACTTGTTTAGGGTAAAATAAAAACCTGCTAAAAAAAAAATTGAGGATTAACATTAATTTAAGCAAAACCCGGGAATTTATAATGATCATCTATGTTCAAAGTATGTTCGTGTTATAATTTAGTTGCTTATAAAAGAACTAAATATAAATAAATTTATATGATGCAACGCAATCTAGAAAGAATTTAGGAAAAAAAATAATATGTCCAAGAATGGATGATAGATTAATAAAACTTGTATTATCTCAAACTTTAGACTATCTCTGGAGTAAGAAAGATTAATTGTAAAAAAATCAGGTATTTCAAATAATTTTAATTTTGATTAATATGTAGTAAGCGGGAAACATTCTTGAGCGGAAAAACAAATTATTACCTTCCAATTTGTTTATCAGTAATTCCAATTATCCTATTAACAAGACTGAAGTTCAAAGAGAAGGGAATTTTTCGATTTGAGGTTTGCTCAATGGTTAATACTAGAAGCATATAAATAAATGCTCCATCCCATTCACTGTCCATTCCTTGTAGGTTCTTATATTGAGATAGTTTCTCACGCTGCTCGCTTTGGTTTGAAATTTAGCGTTAATAGAATCTCCTATATAATGATATTTTCTCAAGCAATATTCCGTAATTTGATTTTTCGTATTGGAATAACTTTAAATAAATTAAACTTTTATTGTTATATAGAATATAAATGAATGTGAATTACAATTGAGTTATGACAAGAATTAATCTGTATTCTAACCTTATAACAAGGGTAATTCCAACGATCCTTAATTTCAAACTCAAAAAATTGTCTAAAGCTGAAAGTTTGTTCTTAGATTTTTACAATATTGATTCTTTATGAAATTTTCGGGAAAAGATATTTGTGGATTCCAAAACAAATTGATTGTATTGGCTTTCAGAGGTGGGCTTTCAGTCGCAATTTTTGGAATAAAGAAAAAATTACGGAATATGGATAGTATAGATTTGAATAAAAGTTTCGGAACTGCAGTTCTAGAACTTTTTTTTAAATAGTGCTATTCGTATTTTTTTTATTATTCAAAATTGCGGAATTTCGGACGGAATGCCTACTTCTGAATTCATGTTTTTAACATATTTAAAAATATGGACAAAATACAGAAATTCTCTACAGAATATTTATTTTTAACAATCTTTTCCTGGTATTACTAGATTAATTTTATATGTCAAGTGAATTTTTTAATTTTAATATCATACCGACTTTTTAAAAATAAATTTATAGTAATATAGAGACTTTAATGAGTTTGGCATAGCTTTTGTTTGGTATTTTTCTACACACGACCAAGAGCTTTTAATCTCTGGTACTGCCATGTTCAATTTGTGATAATATATACACAATGATGTTAAAGATTCAAGTTCTTTGGTATACGTAAAAAATTGTTCTAAAGATATGAAGACTCGTCCATTTCAATTCTACTCATATTGATAAATTCATGAACATTGGACAAAAGTGGAATAGAAAATAGCCTAGAAGAATAGTTCAATCATGCATTTTCACCCTTCTTCAGAATAATGTGAAAATTAGAATTTAATACATTTATTTTTGAATATATATATATTATTAGTATATAATATATATTTATAATTATATATATATTATTATATATATATTATATATATATTTATATATATATATAATATATTATATATACTATATATATGTATATTATATATATATACTATATATATATATATATTTTATATATAATAATATATAATATAATATTATTATATATATATATATATATATATGATTTATATATATATATATATTATCTATATCTATATTTATATATATATATATCTATATATATATAATATATATATATATATATATATATATATATATATATATATATATCTATATATATATATATATTATATATATAATATATTATATATATTCAGTGTATTTAGACGCAAAGCAAACTCTTTATCGTAGTAATCATCAAGATATTTTTTTAATTTTCATTTTTCTATATTATATATTATATATATTATATTAATATAGTATACTATAAATATATATATATTATAATTATTATATATATATATATATATATATATATATATATATATATATATATATATTATTATAGTATTATATAAATGTTCAGAATCGAGGTTTTAAAACTTGAACAATTACATGATAATAAATCCGAAAAATTCATAACAATTGGAAAAAATGTCAAAATAATCGGCTAGAGCAATATTGTTCAAATGGCAATCCATTCTTTTGTTAACATTAAAATTGAACTGTTCTTTTACGTTTAATTCACTTTGTACGTAATTTTTCATGAATTTATATTCATCATATATTGGTTTAATAAACATTTCATAATAAATAAGTGTTTTAAGAAATGATACTTATATATATATAATATATATATAAATTATATATATATAATTATATAATATATATATTTTATAATATATATATATTAAATATATATATATATTATTATATAATTTATATATATATATATATATATATATTGTATATATATAATATATATATATATAATTATATATATACTATATATATAATTATATATATTATATTATATATATATATTAATATATTATATATATATATATATAAATATACTGTTATTGATAATTTGAAAGATGCATAAATTTTAGATATTAGATGAAATGAGTTTTGAACAAATTTATAGAGGTTTGGTAAGAAGATCATTCGTAAATATAAAAGAAAATCTAACAATTTATACTTCCACATTCCACATTTCACATGCACATAGACATATACAAAGTCTGGCAGTGGGTG
>JABUQX010075922.1:17500-30000 GCA_015478945.1 Trachelipus rathkii
AATATTCTTAACATATGCGATTTTAGATACATCTCTTTTGATTTTTTATATTATATTTATATATATTATACCTTAATTTACATAAAATTATAATAATCTTTAATTAAAATATTTACCTTTCTTGTATTTTATCTCAGTTAAGCGTAACACAGCTTGAAAAGGATCATTTACACACGTATAAACGAGATAAGTAAAAACTTTTAACATAGCCAATGGCCGAAAGGTAGGGCCTGAGTCGCGAGGCGAAGTCAGGTTCGATCCATTCCGGTATTCTAGGTAGCATTAACCTAGAGTAGTTCCCCTCTCCTAGAAAAAATGCAGACCGTGAGGATGTGAATTTATTTTTAAAACACACAATAACCTAACACCGCCACGCACGCAGAACACACTCAGCACGCACACACACACGCACGCAAGCACGCACAACGCACGCACGCACGCACGCACGCCGCACACACTCCACACCTTCACACAACCCTCGACAAACACCCAACTATGAACTCAGTTGTGCCACTGAAGCCTTCCTATCTCATTACAAAGTATTTCAAAGACTCTACTTTGTAAAGGTTTAGATTTAATAAAATTCACAATTGAATAAATATCTTGAAACACTATTCCAATCGATTATATAAAGTAGAATGGATTAAAAGAATTTTGCTCAATGAAAAAAGTTTGGAGAGACACATTTCTGTTCCAACAGGTATATATATATATATCATAATATATATAAACTTATATTTATTATAATTTCATATATATTTGAGCATTAAATTACATAAATATATAATATATAATATATATATATATTATATATATATATATATATAGTATATAAATATATCTAAATTAAACAGTTTATGTTTATACTGCTTTTGTAATTTTTTAACATTCTGATTGTAGTATATAATATAAATATAAATAGCTATATCTACTATACTAATATATTCATATAATATTTTTCTAAATATTATATATATTTTATAATTATATACACGTATTGCAATTATTGGTAAAGATATTGAAATAAAAAGTCAGTTCACATATAGAGATACAAATAAAAAACTTAATTATTGAAATTAAACATATTTAGAAATGTAAAATGCTGGAAAATAAGTAACTAATTCATAAATAAATATATATAATATTAAATAATTAATATATATATATATATAAGTATATATAACATATATTAATAATATGAATTATAGTATATTATATATATATTATTTGGTGTGTCTGTATATATATATATATATATATTATATAATAATATATATATTTATATATAATATATATTTAATATTATATAATATATTTATATATATTTTATAGTATATAATATATATATATATATATATATATATTATTATTATATAAACTAATAATAATAAACTTTACTCACCCTACCCTAAACCATATATTACTATATATATTATTATTATTTATATATATAATAGAATATATATATTATATTATATATATAATCTATTATATATATATATATTTTATATATATATATAATAAATATATATACTGTTCTATATATATATATTAATTATTTATATATATATATTATATATGTTATATATATATATATATATAATATATATATTATATAAATATATAATATTATATTATATAAAATATATATATATAATATATATAATATATATTAATATATATAACTATATATATATTATAAGATATAATATTATATATATAATATAAATATAAATTATTTGTTATATATTATATATATTATATATATATACACCTCAAATGTACATACCCAATCACAACCACCATACATAAATAAAAAATATAAAATTAAGTATATATATATACATATATATATATATATATATATATATATATATATATATATATATATATATATATATATATATATATATATATATATATATATATAATATATAAAATTATATAATATATATATATAATATATATATATATATATATAATATTAGATGTTATTAGCCCAGTATTAAAATCCCAATACGAGAAGAAAGTGAAACCTTTTGAAGATCTATCTTCCTCTTTCATTAGCGCTGAGACTTCTATATTTAAGTTCGCTTCACGACTCTGGATGTTACATTACATACGTTTTACGAATCAAACTAGCAACATCAATATTGAAAAGGTATTTAAAATGAAAAATTCTGCCATAGAGAATTTATTATTAATTTATTGGTTTTATAAATTGTTGAAGAGTTTTTAACTCGTTTATTTTCAGTTTTGGAATGTTATTTGGGAGGAATATTCGTCAATAATCAGTTACCAGTGGAGTGATGGCGGCTTTTGTAACTGGGAAGGAACTGAACCAAGTGTTTGGCTTACAGCTCATGTTATTAGGAATCTCTGTATGACTACGTTTAGAGTTAGTTTGAGAAATTTCCTATACTATATATAGTCATATCATACACCACAATAATGAAATAAATATTAATAAGTACTAACAATAAAATTTAAACTTCTAATAAACTTTAAAATTTTAATTAATTAACATATTTTTAATATCCATCATTCTACATGTGATAAAGTACCTATATCTTCAGAAAATCGAAAATTACATTTACATCGACCCTAAAATCATCGAAGAAGGAGTCAATTGGATCCTCACCTTCCAAACGAAAATCATGGTTCTGTCTTGGACAACTATAATTGGGTATATAATATTGACCCGAGAGTAAGTTTCAAAATAGGAAAAATAGAAATGTATAAAAGAAACCACGAGAAAGTATTTCTCAAACAACATAATAGAGAATTAAAAGCATTAAGTATCTTTGTATCTTTAATTCTTATAATCTTCATATATATATATATATATATATATATATAAATATTATATATTAATATATATAAATATAAAAAAATATCATAATTAAAATACATATAAATTAATAAATATAAATATAAAAAGTTATATAAATAAAAAAAATAATAAAACATAAAAAATAGATATAAAAAAAAAAAAAAAAAAAAATAATTAGATCTATATAATATATATATCATAATAAATATATAAATATTATTTAGTATTATATATTTATATATATATATATATATAATTAAATATATAATAATTTGATGTTTTATCTTGATTTGATTTTGAAGTTACAATTTATATTATATTATTTTAATATTTATTATATATTTTAGTGTACTGTAATAATTCAATGTGTCTATACAAATCTTTGATTATATATTATATAAATGTTATAACATAAAAAAAAAAAAAAAAAAAAAAAATACACTTATATATTCTCAAAATAAAAATTATATACCTAACAATATAGTCAAAACATAATATAATTAAATAATAAATAAATATATAATATATTTACTTTATTATATAATTATATATATCTATAATTAATATAATATATAATATATATAAATTACTAGTATAGTTAATCTTCAAGGGTTTTGGAGGGTTAGTTTCCAACCAGAATGTGGATTGTAAGTAGAAAAGCCTCTGTCATATATAACCCTTATATATTATATAATATATTATATATTATATATATTTAATATTACTATTTTTAAACATATATATTTAAATATTTATATATATATTATTTTCGTAGTTGATCCACTATATCTATGTTAGTTATGTACGTGTTTATTTAAGACTGATGTATGATTTGGTCTGAAGTAACAAGTATTTTTTGTTGCTATTAAGATGGTGATAAGCTCATGATATATGTTTGTCATATGTACTATTTTCTCATATATCTTAGCCATAAATAAATGTTGCGTATAAATGTGGTTATTGTGATTTTACGTTATTTTGTAATAATGTATAATGGTGGTATTGACACATAAAATAAAAAGCATACCATAATGGTTTCCTTTTTTTAAGCAGCAAATTAATTTAGTATATCCACATCAAGTCTAACCTGAAAACAATTAAGTTATGTTTTATGCTATTAATGTTAAAAGCTAAAATATGTTTTATTTTTACTGGTGTATAAATAACATTGGATAATCAAACATATAGAACGTTACACATTTAAAAATGTGTGTGATTAAATTTGGATAATATACAAATACTCTTAATTGCCGTAAGGAAGTTCATGTTCATTACTCATAAAATTTTTATAATCTAGTAATAAGTATTTACCTCAGATATCTTGAGGATCATTTAAAGCTGTGGAGGATCCTTAGAAAGCACTTGTAACTTGGGACATTTGTAAATACTAAATTGAAACTTAAGAAAATATCTCTTTTCAGCATCATTGCAAATTAAAAGAATTGCAGTAATGAGAAATAGAAATATTTATAATAGAGTTTCGTTTCTACTTTATGAGGTTATAATGGAAAAAAGGGTTTATATATATTATATATATATATATAATATTATATATATATATATATATAGTATTATATATTATTTATATATATATTTTATATAATATAATATATTAGTATACTATGGGTATTATATATATATAGTACTATATTATTTATAATTATATATACTATGGTATTATATATATATATATATATATATGTATATATATTATATATAATTATATTTATATATATATATTATTTAATAAATGGCTAAAACGTTTACATATTGTTAAAATATGCAATCCCTATATAATATATATATATAATATTTATTATATAAGTATTATATATATATATTCTATATTATATAATATATTAAATATAATAAGAGATATATCTATAGATGTCATTATAGATTTCAATAAATAAAGCGATCTGTGGAGAAGAAGGCAAGAAGAAGGATAAGAGGATACATCCGGAAGGCAGTGGTGGCGCTCTGAGAGGGTTAAGGGGCGAGAAAGGTATATATATTTATGTATATAGATATATAGTATAAATAAAGATAGATATAGTACAAGCTAATCTGAGCTACTATATATAGCATATAGGCGGGCTATTAATATAGATATCTAGCATAAAAGCTATAAGTGATTATGATAGTAAGGCCCGTAGTAATAAGCATACATTATTATGGACTTTGAGAATAACTCTCTAGCGCTTCATATTCGTATAATGAATTAAAAATCAGATACGAGTGTTAAATATAGTATGACAAAAAAAAAGAATAATAAAAATTAAAAAAAATAACGCTTTGTTATTCCCTATCTAATATAATATATAATATTCTCGCCACACTAGCACCACACAAACATAAACACACCACTTTAATTTACTAAAGGATCTAACGGGAGAACAGACTGAAGAGAAACATAAGCTAACTGAAATGTGGTGATGATAAAATGGCTGTGTGTTGAAGAAGTTATAGACAGACTGAACAATGCAAAGCAAAATAATAAATACAACTATTAATAACTCAATAGATAATAATAAAATTAATATATGAATAATAATAATAATCTAAATAATAAATAATAATAATAATATAATAATGAGGAATATAGAAATATAATATGATATTATTGAATTAGCCATTGAATAATAAGTAAATTTGTATTAGCCTTTATCATATAATTTTCAAACCCGAGTTTTTGCCCTCTATAAGAACATTTCCTGATTTTGCATCAACGACCTCCCGATCTCCTTACTATATCACTTAAAAAGTGATTTTAAACAAAAAAAAAAATAGCTTTCCAAAGTCTTTATTTCAGTTACCACACTTCACTTGGTTATATATCTAATATTTTGGTACCTCATATAGATAAAGTGTTGTGGGATGCTCTATTGTCAAATGCTAGCTCTAACAAAAATATTTTTAGATTACATATAATTTTTAAACTATTATCAATATTAGTGAAGTAGTATAGACTTATCATAAGATTTAGAGATCTCTCTCTACGAGTCTCCTGTTTTCTGGTAAGAATAAATGTCTAGGGAAGCAAGGGGTGGCAAACATTTTGATACATATCGTCGTTTTTTTTTTCAAGCGAGTTTCAGATGCCCATAGGAAACTCATAGTAAGACCAAAAATATACAATTTTTTAAAAATGATTATATTATTTTATCATTGTATAGTATAATTCATATAATTATACTATTATATAATATAACTATATATTATTATATCCTATATTAGCCTATATAATACGTATATATATATTTATTTATTATATATTTATATATATATCATTATTATAATATATTATAATATATATATATATATATATTATTTAATATATATATATAATATTATTATATATATATATATATAATTATATATTATAGTATATAATATATATATATATTATATAGGTATATTTATTTAAGAAATCACAGAATATATGATTTTTCTATAATTATTATTTTTTTAAAATTCTTTGATTTTAAAAATACGGCACTAATTATCTATATGCTACTTAATGAAAAATAAAGCAAATAAATTAAGAATATAGAGAGAACAATACCACTATCACTGATGACAAAATTCGATTTGATCATTGCGATGTTTTCTACACGAAATTTAAAATCATGTTTCAGACAGGTTTGGTTAAAATATATTGAATATAAAGTCGACGCTGACAAATGAAAATGCATAATACATTACGATATTTTTTCATACGTCTTTATAGTCTTGCCAATTTAAAAATTTCTGAATAAAGATGATTTTTAGTTTCATTAAATAATTCGTAAGAATTGGCTGACGTACTAGTTAGAATTATAAAATTCCCAAAGTACCGTCATGCGCCATTATAATCATCCAATGCCGCGTTTGGCTCATGCGTCACGGGTTGGCCACCTGTTCTAGAGCGACACTAAAATATATATATAACTACTCGTTTCTTAGATTAATCAGTCATAATATCAATCAATCCAATAATCAGTAGTTAGTTAATTAAGCTTGGGCAATAACATATTTAAATTACGAATATTAGTGAATAATTTTACCATCGTGATTAAACAGTTTTTAATTCGATGAGTTTATACTGTACAATTCATTCGTGTTTAAGATTATTTCAGAATTGTAGTTGTATTTCATAATTAAGTATCTATTAAGACAATATTTTTGTTATAATTTCAATATTCTTAATTTTTGGTGGATTACAGGTTTTATATCTTTAAAATTGAAAAAAGTCAAGCACAGAAAGTTAAACGTAAAACATGCATTGTTCCTTCTACTACAATATGTGGAATTTTCACTTCCATCAACGGCAAATATAATGCTTTGGTAAATAGGGTAATAGCTATTTGACTAAATGTGGTTACGAAGATGTTGTTCTCCGCATACAGCCTACATGCACTTTATGCATTGAAAGACTGCGACATTGGATGAATGGTTTTGGATTTATAAATACCATTTGGAGTTCCGACGATAAGTTTATGATTTCATAAAACAACGTAATAGAATTTTTTATAAGAATTTCAAATATTGTATAAGGTTGAAACTCATTGAAATGTGAAATCTTTGGGTGATAACTTTTGTTAAAATTCATAAACACAGGTCTCTCTCGTCGCTTTTGTTAACACTTTACAATTTTTTTCTATATCAGGTGTGGCGAGAGTCGACTCGATTGGTACTTTTGTTTGTCAAGACTTCGGGCTTCACCAAGAAAAATAAACATTGTATCGAGTACCCAAATTTCGACACCGCGATACGACTAGTGCTACATTCAAATGAGATTCCCATTCCAAAATATAAGGGTTTACCAACTCAAGAATTAGATGAAGATGCTCCTGAAGATATTGTTATGCACTCTGAGGAGTCAAGACACCGATATTGACCCCAGCCTATTTGAAAGTCAAAAATATCGACAAAAGTTTAACCAGGTCAAGTTGAATGATCTAAATTTGAAAAAAAAGGCTGCGAAAACTTTAGCTTCAAGACTTAAATAGAAAAATGTGCTGATTTCAAACACATAATTTCATTTCACAGAAAATGAGAACTTTTTAAATATTTTGGAACAAAATATTTAAATGTTAATTGCTGCGACATACCTCGAATGTTAAAGGAGATGGGGGTTGAATCTTAAGCTACGAATGGTTGACATTTGTTTTTAGATAGTTTCAAAAGAAGTCTTAAGTGTGTGTGTTGTTGCATAATGGCAATCTATACGGCTCGATACCGATTGGGCACTCAACGAAATTAAAAGAAAAGTATGAACATATAGAAAAGGTTTTAAATCTTATCAAATATAGGGAGCACGAGTGGATCATATGTGTTGACTTAAAAATGGTTAATTTTCTGCTAGGACAACAAGGATCCCTGCTTCCTTTGCTTATGGGACACCAGAGCAAAGGCAGAATATTATTTCAAACAAATCTGGCCAGCACCAACATCACTTGCTGTCGAAGAAAAAATGTCATTAATCTACCTGTAGTGAGCAGAGATTAAATCATATTTCCTCCTCTGCATATCAAACTAGGCCTCATTAAACAATATGTAAAAGCTTTAGATACGAACGGCGAGTGTTTTAAATACATAATTTCAAAATTACCAAGTTTAAGTTATGAAAAAATCAAGGCGGGAATTTTCGACGGCCCACAAATAAGAACATTAATTAAAGACAGCAATTTTCCTAATGTCATGAATGAACGCGAAAAAAAATGCTGGTTCTCATTCATGGACTTGACAGAAAACCTTTTTGGGCAATTATAGGGCAGATAACTAGAAGAAATAGTAAAAAAACTTTTAAGAGACTTACAAAGTGCTAGATTGTAATATGGCTTTAAAAAGCCATCTTGATTCGAAAAAAAAAAGCCATCTTGACCAATTCCCAAGTAATTTAGGTGACACAAGTGACGAAACTGGGGAGAGATTCCACCAAGATATCAAGGTTATGGAGGAACGCACCAAGGCATGGAATTCCAAGCATGTATGGCTAATTACTTGCGTGGTGCTTGAAAAGAAACCTCCCATCAATAAGCAAATACTCTATAAAGGCTTATAAAAGAGAACTTTTGCTGCAATGAAAGTTTCATATTTATTTATTTATTTATTTTTGTTGTTGTTTTTGTTGTTGTTGTTGTTGTTTGTTGTTGTTGTTGTTGTTTTGTTGTTGTTTGTTGTTGTTGTTGTTGTTGTTGATGTGTTGTTGTTGCTGCTGCTTTTGGTGTTGCTGTTGTTGCTGTTTAAGTCATTTTATCGTGTATAGATGTAATTATACTATAGTTTAAACTGTTTTGATTCATGCAAACTTGAAAACAATGTTCTTAACAAGCTTTAACATTTTACTCCCTTAATTCTGAAATATCTTAAAAAATGTCAAGTGGGTCTTGACAGGAATCAGGATCTGATAGAGTCAAACGCGAGTACTCTCGTAATAAAATTCATTAGAATCATGTAATCAGATATATTCAGAAATGAAGCGGTTTTCCCCTGGATATTTTAATTATAATCGGAATTAACATGAATGGGTAAATTTGTCTTCGAATGGAATTGACATCAAAATGAGAATTTACCGAATTTGAAATAATAAAATGCTTTATTTATATCAGAAGCTGGTGCTATATTCTGCTCAGTCTTGGGTAGGGTTAAGTTTAGGTATAAAACTCAAACCGACTTCTCTAAAACAAGAAGAAGACATTTTGTCCTGGAAATGTAAATGAAATTTACTATTTTCGAAAGGAGAAAAAAATAATTTCCGATTTTGCATATTTTTATTTCGAAAAATACTTTTACGACTATTTGAATGTAATAATCGCTGCCTAACTTTAAACTAAAAAAACTAATATAATAAGAATTATATAAAAAGAAGTCCGAAATTTTATAAAATGAAACACGCCTCTATCTGTGGCATGAATGGTAAAGTAAATGATTCACGATGTTTGGAGACTCTTTTCATCCGGACGGTAAGAAGCAAATTCCCTCTCATCAAAAAAGTGGAAATGTTCGTGAAATGCTTAACTTTTTGTTTTAAAAAATATATCTTTAAAGAGCAATAACTAATACGAGGATATGTATAACGCTATCACAAAATAATGTGATAAAGAATCAAACTTGTGCTTCGAAGGCTCTGATGCGGAAATTAGAGGAAAGCACTCTAGTAAAATCCCAAATCAAGGTGGTGAATCTTATTAAATGTCCCTAACCAGTAATCAAGGTGGCGTAACTAGGTATGAAAAGAACTACTGGCCATTATCTAAAGTACTAACAGCATCAAAAGTCTTTGACCATTATCAAAATACCAGTATCAGAAGTAGCAGTATTAAAAGAACCTAACCACTATGAAAAGTTCGTAACCAGCCATCCAAAAACAGTATCAACCACCATCAAAAATACTCAACCAAGTATCTAAAGTATCTAAGCAGTATCAAAATACCAGTATCAAAAGTACCAGTATAAAATACATAAGCAGTAATAAAATTAACCAGTATCAAAGTACCAAGTTATTAAGTACTAACCAGTATCAAAAAGTACCTATACGATACCTAATTATATCAAACTATCAGTATCAAAAGTATCTAATTAACATATGTTTTAGTTAAGCGCAGAAAACTTTCGGGCAAATAAGGTTTTTAACAAAATTAAAAAATTTTTACTTTTTTAAATTACAAATATTTATAACTTTACATTTTTTTATGGCGTAATGACTTTTTTCAATTGTGATAAAGATAAGAAGCGCGAAATGAAACAAAAATGATTTCAGAAACAAGAAAATCAGGTAAAAAGGATGCTTCTAAACCTTTTGGTTTATAATATCGGTAGATTAATTATCATATAGAAAGGTGTATTCTATTTTGGAAGGTTATACGGAGAGGGGTAGGACTAAAATTTTTGGTAACAGATTTTAATTATTTTTTTCCTAATCCAAGTTGATAAAGGTATTAACAATTTTCTCAAAGAACCTATTAGGCCAACTGCCACTTCTACTACTTGTAGTCCTAATAAAAAGTACACCTAAAATTTCTTAACCAATTAGATTGCATTACATCGCTTAACTTAACAAAGGAATTCTACGATACTTTGAAGCAAACATTTTTCAAAATTATTCTGAAACATTCCAAATCTCAATCAAATTGTTCTTTAGAAATAAAGGAAACTCCCTCCAATAACTCTCATGTACTCATTTTTGATTAACAATAGTGTTTCAGCTCTTATCAGGGCATGCTTGCCTAATTGATTCTGCGATTTAAACATGAGGGTTAATAATCATAAGATTTTTCCTGTAGAATGCGATCCCCCAGTTTTGACTTTCTCCAATATTTCTGCTGTGCGTCTACAATAATTATCATGTACTCATTTATTTATTTACATAGTGTGCCTAGGTCTTATTGCAGGGCATGGTGTGGCCTAAACTGAATCTGAGATTAAACATGAGGATTAATAATCATAATGATTTTCCCTGTAAAGAAACGATCTCCAATTTGACTTTCCCAATATTCAGCTTTTTAAGGGAATCATGGGTGACCACCTTTACACATTTCCGTTTTCTCTATCCCCAGCAAACATCTCTTAGATCATAGGTACCCTTGGGATACTTGACCATTTGTGCGTAAGATCTTTATGACTATCCTTAAATTTATCAAACTTTTTCAATTATGGTAAGGTCGAAGTTTATTCTGAGGGTCGCAAAGATTTCACACAAATATGTTCACTATGCAGAAAAGTCTATTTTAATATAACAATAGTGAAGATGAATTACGATTTTAATCAGTTTTAAGGCTATTCAAATACTAGCTGCAATATCTTAAGTTTTTGAGTTTTAAATTGAGGAAGCTCCGCCCATTTTTATTATCATATAGAATTTCTTTTTAAATTTAAAAAGAAAAAAAAAAAAAAAAAAAAAAAAATTTGGTATCTTTTTTTATTTTAATTTAATTTCAATTTATCTAAATTTTATTTTAGTTATATGTGTGAATAGATAGATAGATAGATAGATAGATAGATAGATAGATAGATAGATAGATAGATAGAATATGATAGAATAAGATAGATAGATAGATAGATAGATAGATCTAAAGTTAGAGATAGATAGATAGATAGATAGATAGATAGATAGATAGATAGATAGATAGATAGATAGATAGATAGATAGATAGATAGATAGATAAAAGATAAAAAGAAAAGAATTATCTGATTTAACATTGCCCTTTCGCAACATTGGTAAAAATAAGATTCAAATCTTGAACTATTTATTTATGACCTAGCGAAAGTTTAAAAAATAAGAAAAAAATACAACCCCCTACCCACTCCTCCCCCAAAAAATTATTTATGAAGGAGGCATTAATGTTAAGATCAAACCAATAAAGGTAATAAAACTGCCAATCACTATTTATTTGCAGGTGATTTATGAATGGGAAGAAAACTCTCCGAACGGAAACGATACCAAAGGTTACGCGAAGAAGCCCCTACAATGGCAAGTGTTATGAATCAAAACTTTGTTGATGTATCATGAGTTGAGGAGTGGGCGATACGTGGGTTAATAAATGGGCGGTAAGTGGGATAATAAATGCGCGGTACGTGGGTTGAGAAATGGGAGGTACGAGAGCTTTCAATAATTCCAATAGAAGATAAGGGGACAATAGGATTTATAAGTCTGATAATAAGCAGAATTCTTTTCCTTTTATAT
>JABUQX010075922.1:35000-56820 GCA_015478945.1 Trachelipus rathkii
AGATGAGAGATTCTTGTAAAAGGAATCTGAAATTTGCCAGTATTAGATTTTATGCTTCAAGATCTTAAAGAGAAAAAACTGACCGATACTGCAACCACGTACATTTCAGTTTACTGAAAAAGGAGAGAAAAAAGAACTTCTTGAAGAGGATTTTTGAAAACAGAGAGATAGGTTTACTATATTGTCTGCGATATACCCGGGTTTGGTAAAGAGGATGGGGTTGTGTTCTTTCCTAACATTGATGGTAGCTTGTTTTTGACAGTTCAGAAAGAAGTCTTAAAAGGTGTGTTACTGCATAGATGTCGAATCATGACGGCTCGATACGATTTACGACTCAACGAAATTAAAAGAAAAGTTATTAAGCATATTGAATCAAGTTTTAAATCTTTATCAAAAAATAGGGAGCACTTAGTGGGAGCAGCATTGTGTTGACTTAAAAGTGATTAATTTTCTGCTAGGGCACCAAGAGGTTTTACCAAATATTCCTGCTTCCTTTGGGGGCTGATGGGACAGTTAGAAAGACAAGGCGAGAACAGTTATTTCAAAAAAATATCTGGATGGTGTACGAAGGCGATCAGCTTTACTGTCGGACAAGACAAGGTGCAGTTAGATTCGTCCTTTAGTGGGCAGAAAATAAATCATGTTTCTTCTCCTTCGCATACGAAACTCGGGTCTCATCAAACGAATATGGTGTAAAAGCCGTTAAGATACGAACGACGAGTCCTTAAATACAGATAATTATCAAAATTAGTTTAGGAGGCTTATGAAAAATCAAGGCGGAAAAATTTTTCGACGGCATGCAAATAATAAACATTAATTAAAGAACACCAATTTTTCTAATGTCATGAATGAACGCGGAAAAAAAAATGCCCGTGGTTCTAATTCATGGACAAGACAGAAACCTTTTGGGATTTTTTTTTTTGCGCTGTGTTTGGTATACTTCAATTAGAGGGCAGACTAACTACGAAGAAATAGTAAAAAACTTTTAAGAACTTACAAAGATGCTAGATTGCCTAATATGGCTTTAAAAAGCCATTTTGAATCGAAAAAAAAAGCCATTCTTAACCAATTTCTCCAAGTAATTTAGGTGACACAAGTGACGAACATGGGGAGAGATTCAACTAAGATATCAAAGCTATGGAGAAACGACACCAAGGGCGCGGGAATTCCAAGCATGTATAGCTGATTGCTGCTGCGTGCCTTGAAAAGAGAGACCTCCTATCAATAAGGTAATTACGTGTATAAAGGCTTATTTAAAATAAACCTTTTGCTACGATGAAAAAGTTTCGGTATCATTATTTATTTATTTTCTTGTTTGTTGTGTGTTGTTGTTGTTGTTGTCTGTGTAGATGCTGTTTGTTGTTGGTTGTTGTTCGTTGTTGTTGTTGTTGATGTGTTGTATTTATTGTTGTTGCTGTTGTTTTTGTTGTTGCTGTTTAAGTCATTTCTATCGTTATGATGTAATTATACTATAGTTGAAACTGTTTGTATTCATGAAACTTGAAACAATTTCTTAACCAAAACTTCAGGAATCACGATCTGATAGTGAAAATTTCTTAAAAAATAGGTCTTGACAGGAATCAGGATCTGATAGATCAAACCGAGTACTTCTGCGCTAATAAAATTCACTAGATCATGTGTCAGATATCATTCTAATAAATGGACTTGTTCCCCTGTGATTATTTGATTATAATCGGAAAAACGTGATAGTAAATTTGTCTTCGAGTAGAATTGACATCGATGAGAATTAACTGAATTTTGATAAAATAAAATGCAATTCATATTCAGAAGGCTGTGCTATATTCTGCTAGTCTTGGGTAGGTGTAAGTTAGGTATGAAACCAAACCGACTTTCTCCTAAAACAGATGAAGACAATTTGGTCCTGGGAAATGTAAATGAAAGTTCATTTTCGAAAGG
Organism: Trachelipus rathkii; assembly: GCA_015478945.1. Classification (NCBI taxonomy): domain Eukaryota; kingdom Metazoa; phylum Arthropoda; class Malacostraca; order Isopoda; family Trachelipodidae; genus Trachelipus; species Trachelipus rathkii. The sequence goes on from JABUQX010075922.1 coordinate 36,918, forward strand.
AGAAAAAAGATAATTTCCGATTTGCATATGATTTCGAAAAATACTTTTACGACTATTTGAATGACGATAATCGCTGCCTAACTTTAAAACTAAAAAAAAAATAATAAGAATAATAAAAAGTAGTCGAAAATTTTATAAAAATGAGAAACCACGCCTCTACTGTGGCATGATGGTAAAGTAAATGATTCACATGTTTGGAGAACTCTGTTTATCCGACGTAAAGAAGGCAAATTCCTGCTCATCAAAAAGGGGAAATGTTCGTGAATGCTAACTTTTGTTTAAAAAATATATCTTTAAAGGAAGCAATAACTATAGAGGTATGTAGAAGCTATCACAAAATATGTTGATAAAGAAGTCAAAATCTTTGGCTTCGAAGGGCTCTGGATGCGAAATTAGAGGAAAAGCACTCTAGTAAAAATTCCCCAATCAAGGTGTGAATCATTATTAAAGTCCCTAACCACGTATCAAAGGTCGAACTAGTATGAAAAGAAACTTGCCAGTTTTATCTAAAGATGCGTTAAGCAGCATCAAAGTTCTTTGACCATGTATCAAAATACAGTATCAGAAGTTAGCAGTATTAAAAAGAACCTAACCACATATGAAAAAAGGTTTCGTAGACCAGCATCAAATGTACTCAACCACCATTCAAAAAATTACTCAACCAGTATTCTAAAGATATCTAAGCAGATCAAATACCAGTATCAAAAGTACCAGTATTAAAAATACATAAAGCAGTTATAAAAATTACCAGTATCAAAAGTACCAGTATTAAAAGTACCAACCAGTATTCAAGAGTACCTATACCGAGAGTACCTAATTAGTATCAAACCCTATCAGTATCAAAAAAGTATCTAATTAAACTATGTTAGTTAGCCAGAAAACTTTCGGGCAGGGAGTTTTTACAAATACAAATTTTTACTTTTTAATTAAAATTATTATAACTTTACATTTTTTTTATGGCGTGAATGACTTTCAATTGTGATAAAGATGGAAAGCAAATAATGAAACAAAAAAATGATTTATTATAACTTTGTAATGATATTAATTATACAATTTGTTAATAATATCGGTATTTAATATCATAGATAGAAAGGTTTGTATTCTATTTTGGAAGGTATCTTAGGAGAGGGGAGGGACTAAAATTTTGGTACAATTTTTAAGTTTATTTTTTTTCCTAATCCAAAGTGATAAAGGTATTAACAAATTTCTCATAAACCATTAGGCCCAACTCCACTTCTAACACTGTACCTAATAAAAAGTACACCTAAAGATTTCTTACCATAGGATTGCATCACATCTTTAACTTAACAAAGAATTCTTGACGATACTTGAAGCAAAACCCATTTCCAAATTCTGAAACATTCAATCCAACCAAAATTTTTCTTTAGGAAAAAAAGTTAAACTCCTCCAATAACTCTCATGTACTTCATTTTTTGATTTACAATAGTTTCCAGCTCTTATTCAGGGCATGCTTGCCTAATGGATCTTGCGATTAAACAATGAGGTTAATAATCATAACGATTTTCCTGTTAGAAGCGATCCCCAGTTTGACTTTCTCCAATATCTGCTGTGCGTCTGCAATAATTATCATGTACTCAAATGAAAATTTCCAAATATTTAGAACTGAATGCTTCACTGCTTTCGTTAGTCAAACGGGGCGAGGGGGAGAATAGAGGGTGTGAAAACCTGTTTAATAAAAAATTATTAACTTCTAAAATTACGCTTTGCTTAAATTTTCACAATTACAAATTTGCAACTCTTAAAAGTACGATTTTCCTAAATTTTCAACATATTCGCAAATTATTTCGTTTGGTAATTCTTAAAATTGGCTTTTTAACGGTATTTTCAGCATTTGAAAAAAGATAACGGAACCTGTGTTGCCATTGAAATGCCACATTTCAAAAATGCAGAAAAAGCGAATTTTAAATTATTAATGTTATTAGCGGGTGTCTTTAAATTGATCGTTTATTTAATGAAATTTCAATATTGTGTTTTTACTTTCTTGCTATCTCAAATATATCTTCATTCAATTGTTGAAACCTGTTTTAATAAAAAATTTTAATACTAAATAAAAATTACGCTTTTCTTAAATTTTCACACTACAAATTTAGATCTGCTAAAAGTATCGATTTTTCCTAAATTTCAACATTGTGAAATTATTTGCTTTAAATTTCTTAAACATGAGTTTTAACAGTATTTTTCAGCTTTGAAAAAATAATGCTGTTCTCAATTGAAAGCCAATTTCAAAAAGCAGAAAAGTGAATTTTATTAATATGTTTTACGGTGTCCTAAAGTTGACGTTTTTTATTAAGATATTTCAATTATTTGATTTTTTATGCTAGCCAAATATTTCATCATTAGTTGTGAAAAACCTTTTTTAATTAAAAATTTAACTCTAAAAATACGCTTTTTCTTAAATTTTCACATTTACAAATTTAGACTCTCTAAAAAGAAGTACGGTTTTTCCTACAATTTCAACATTTGAATATATTGTTACTAAATCTCCTAAAAATTGAAGTTTATTAACGGTATTTCAGCCCATGAAAAAATTTAATGTGTTTTCATTAGAAAGCCAATTTCAAAAAGCCAGAAAAGAAAAGCGATATTTACATTAATAGTTTAAGTGTCTTTAATTGACGTTTTATAATGAAAATTGTCTTTAGGGAGTTTTCTATATAATAAATATTTCATTAGTTGCTGCAATCTGAGTCTTTTTAATAAAAAAATTTAACAATTTCTAAAATTACGCTTTTTTTCTTTAAATTTTTCACTAGATACAAATTTAGAAACTCTTAAAAGATACGATTTATTTCACTAAATCTCAACATTTCGAAATTATTTTAGTTAGAATCTTAAAATTGAAGGTTTTACAGTATCAAGCATTTTGAAAAAAATAATTGTAGATATATGAATGCAATTTCAAAAAGCAAAAAATAGTGAATTTATTAATAGTTTCCGTTAGCGTGTTTCTTAACATGCATCGTTTTATGTCAGCAATTTTCTAATCATTCAATTCTTCTAAACGCAAGTCTTCTTCATTCATGGTGAAAACCGTTTTAGTAAAAAAATTTTAACTTCTAAATTACGATTTTTTTCTAAATTTCACATTTAACAAATTTAGAACTTCTTAAGAAAGTACGATACTTTTCCTTAAATCTTCAACATTTTTTAAATATTTGTTAAATCTTAAAATTCTGAGTATTTTAACGGGTATTTTCTAGCATTTTGAAAAAATAATTCACATCCGTTGTTTATCATTGGAAATGCGCCATTTCAAAAAGCAGAAAAAGCAGAATTTATTAATTGTTTTCAGTGCGGTGTCTTAAATTTACATTTTTTAATGAAATTTCAATATCTGGTTTTAGCTATATGGTAGCTATAATTTTGAGAGAGTGAATTCTTTTTTAAATACATGCTTTTTTAACTTCTTTAACCCTAACATCTTTTTCTTAAATTTTTCACATTACGAATTTAGAAACTCTTAATAGTACCATTAGATGATGTATTTTAAGTGTACAAAGTCTATTTTCGTTAATCTTTAAAATTGAGATATCTGTGTTTTAGATGCCAGCAACATTTATATACATTCAGTTTTTTTTATATGCCAATTATCTCTAGACAGCAGTAAAAGAGAATTTAAATATAATTGTTGTTAGTCAGCTGGTGTGCTCTAAATTGTACCGTTTTTAATGCAATCTCATATTTCCTTTTTTACGGTCCAGCTCTTTTCATTAGATATAAAATCCCTCTTAACAAAGCATTTCTGCCTTCTAAAATTACAGCTTTTCTTATTCTTGAATTTTTAGACTACAAATTTATCCCTCTTAAACAAGTCCGATTTTCCTGCCTTTTAAAATTCGATTTTATCTCGCTTAATCTTGAATATTTTGAGTTTATTTTAACATATTTTCAGGCATTTTGAAAAAATAAATGCTGTTATAATCTAGAATATGCAAATTTCAAAAAGCACAAAAAGGCGGCTGAATTTAATATAATAGTTATAGCTTGTCTTAAAATGACACGTTCTTTGTTTTAAACTTTAAATCTCAATATTTTCTTTATGCCATACCAAATATTGTTCATTAGTGTTTAAAATTCGATTTTAATGAAAAAAATTTCACTTCTAAAAATTCCCTTTTTCTTAAATTTCACACATGACAAATTCTAGAACTCTTAAAAGTACGATTTTTTCTCAAATTTTCAACGATTTAGAAATTATTTGCGCGTAAAATCTAAAATCTGGAGTTTTAACGTATATTTTCAGCATTCTCTGAAAACAAATAATGTCTTCATTGCAAATGCTATTTTCAAAAAAGCAGAACAAAAGCTGAATTTAATTAATAAGTTTAGGTGCTCTGTAAATTGACGGTTACTTTTTAAATTCTGAATATTCAATTATTTGATTACTATACCAAATATTTCATCTAGTTGTGGGAAAAACACGTGTTTTTAGTAAAACAATTTCTTAACTCCAAAATTACGCCTTTTTCTTAAATTTTCACATACTAAATTTAGAACTCTTAAAAGTACCGATTTTTCTATCTTTCAACATTTGAAATTATTTGGTTAAATCTTAAAAATTGACGTCTCTTATAACCGGGTCATTCTTCAGCTATTTTTGAAAAATAATGTAGTTGCCCATTGAATTTGCAATTTCAAAAAAGCCAGAAAAGAGTTAAAAATTAAATCTATTCGTGCATATGAATTACATCTTTTTTTTTTTTTAAATTTTCAATATCTGTTTTATTAGACCGAATATTCCTGATATAAGTGGTGAAAATGATGTTAAAAATTAAAATCTATTCGTGCATATGAATTTTTTTTTTTTTTTTTAAATTATAATTTAGACTCTTTAACCTAAGTATTTTTTTACCACGCATTTTTCCTAAATTCAACATTGAACAATTATTTCGCGGTAAAATTACTTTAAATGCAGAATTTCAATACTTAACATTTATTCAGCGGCATTGAAAAAAAAAAATAATCTGTCGCCGTTCATTTGACAATGCTATTTCAACAAAAACAGCTCTGGAAAAAGCTTTAGCGAAATTTGATGCTGATATGAAAAATTTATGCTGCTCTTAAATAGAGGTCATTACTGTAACTCCAATATTTCTTTATTATTATACCAAATATTTCAATTACGTTTGTGGCAAAACCTGCTCTTTTATAACAACAATCTTAAACTTCCGTTTAATCGAAATTACCCCTCATATTTCTTAGTGCAAGTTTTTCCACATCTACAAAGAAAATGGTCTCTTAGATCAAACAGTGAATGATTTTGAAGATCATAAAGTATTATTCAGGTAAATCATTATATGTTCTCAAATTCTATTATAAATTTTTATCTTGGTAAGAATTCTAAAATTTAAATGTTGTCGGAATAATGTTGCATTTAAAATGCTATTTCAAAAAAAGCCGCCAGAAGCAAAAGAAATGTGTGATTTATTCCCTAATAGTTTTAGGTGCCCTCCTGAAATATGACGTTTTTTTAATGAAACTTTAATATTTTGTTTTATCTATACAAATATTTCATTTAGCTTGTGAAAACCTGTTTTAGTAAAAATTTTAATCTTCTAATTTTCTTAGGTTTTAAAAACAAATTTTCCACATTACAAATTTAGCAAACTCTTAAACAAAGAAGTACGATTTTTCCTAATCTTCAACATTTGAAATTATTCTGTTAATCTTAAAATTGACCGTTTATAAGGTGATTTTCAGCATTTGAAGAAAAATTTAACTGTGTTTCAATGAAATGCCAATTTTCACAAAAAAGCAGAAAGCGAATTAATTAATTAGTCTAATGGTTCTCTAATTTGACGTTATTTAATTAAGAATTCTATATCTATTATGTCTTAATATTAATAAATATTCCAGTTTTGCATAATATTTATTTATTAATAACAAAAAAATTTAACTACTAAAATTACGCATTTTTCTTAAATTTTACTATTACAATTTTAGAACTCTTTAATATTACGATTTTTCCTAAATTTCCAAATTTGAAATTACATATATAATTCTTAAAATTTTGAGTATTTAACGCGTATTTCAGCATTTTTGAAAAAAGACATGTGCTGTGCATTGTAAACATGCCATAATTTTCGACAAAGCCCACAGAAGACGTAACATACTTATAATAATTATCATACGAATTATTTACTCCTTCTTACTAAAGAGTATCAACTGATTCTATCCTCCTTTAATATGACAAACAATTCAATATTCTGTCTTTTATAGCACCAGAACTATTTCAATTTAGTTGCTGAAACCTAGTTTAATAAAAAACTTCTTAACTTCCTAAAATGTACGCGCTTTTCTTAAACTGTTAGCTACCACTACAAACTTTAGAACTTAAAAGTACGCATTTATTTCCTAAATGATTACATAAATTGAGCTATATTCTATCATACATTCACGAATTAGTTCGAAATAGTTCAATTCAGCCATTTAAAAGAATAATGTGTTTAATTGAAATGCCAATTCCAAAAAGCAGAAAATCGAATTTATTAATAGTTTAAGGTGTCTTAAAATGACGTTTTTTATAATTGAAATTTCAATATTTGTTTTAATTGTACAAATAGATTTCATTAGTTGGTGGCGAAACTCTGTGTAATAAAAAAAATAACTTCTAAAAATACGCTATTTCTTACTTAATTATTCACATTACAAATTTAGAACTCTTTAAAAGTACATTTTTTTGGCACGACTGACATAAAACACGGCATAAATTTCACATTTTGACAATTACTTTGGCCGTAAATCTTAAAATTGCAGTGATTTAACGGTATTTTCAGCATTTGAAAAAAAACAATAAATGTGTTCATTGAAATGCTATTTTAAAAAAAAAAAGCAGAATAAGTTGAAGTTCTGATCAATAGTTTTATGCTTCTTAAAGACGGTTTTTTATTTTAATGAAATTCTCAATATTTGTTTTTATTAATTAACCACCATATTTTCATTAGTTCGCTGAAACTGTTTTAGTAAATAATTAACTTCCCAAATTACGCTTTTTCTTTAAAATTTTCACATTACAATTTTCAGAACTCTCTAAAAGCTACGATATTATTCTCTAAAATTTTCAACTCATTTGAAGACATTATTCTGTTTAAATTCTTAAATTGCCAGTTTTTTTAACGGTTATCTTTCAGCAGTTAGAAAAAATAATGCTGTTGCCATTGAATCTGGGGCAATATCAAAAGCAGAAAAGAGAAATTTATTTAATTTGTTTTAGGTGTCTTAAATTTACATTTTTTAATTAGAAATTTCAATATTTGTTTTATAGATACAAATATTTCGCATTAGTTGTGAAAACCTGTATTTAATAAAAAAAAATTTAACTTCTAATATATTACGCGCTTTTTCTTAAATTTTCACATTACAATTTAGAACTCTTAAAAGTACAAGTTTTTTACTAAATTATCAACATTTGCAACAATATGCCTTAAATCTCCTAAATTGAGTTTTTAACAGTATTTTCAGCGCATTATTGAAAAAAAAAAATGTGTCCATGGTGTTTATTTGAAATGCTATTTCAAAAAAAAGCATGAAAGTAAATTTATATAAAAGTTTTATTCGGTGTCTAAAATTGAGCGTCTTTTTAATATGAGACAATTTCAAATTTAGTTTTTTACATATACCCAAATATTTCATTAGTGTTGAAAACCTGTTTTAATAAAAAATTTTAACTTCTAAAATTACGCTTTTTTTTCTTAAATTTTCACATTACAAATTTTAGAACTCTTAAAGCTACATTTTTTTCTAAATTTCAAACATTTTGAAATTATTTGAGAAATTCTAAAAATTGTAGTTTTTACGCGTATTTTCAGGCATTTTGAAAAAGAATAAGTGCTAGATGCATTGATAATGCTATTTCAAAATAAAGCAGAAAATGTGAATTTCGATTAAATAGTTTTAGGTTGGTCTTAAATTGCACGGTTTTTAATTGAAAATTCCAGGTCTGTTGTTTTTTTAATGAAATTAATATATATTTTTTATGGGAAATCCATCAAGCAAATAATTTCTTAGATTATTACTATATCATCTCTTCTAGTAAAAAAATTTTAACTCATAAAATTTACCGGTTTTCTTAAAATTTTCACATTAAACATTTAGAACTCTTAAAAGTACGAATTTTCGTAAATTTCAATTGAATCATATTTTGAAATTATTTGCTATAACATCTTAATATTTTGACGTTCTTTTAACTAGTCTTATTAGCATTTGAACAAAAGTAATCGTGTGTTTCAATTGAAATTTGCTCAAGCCTTGTCATAAAAGCAGAAAGCGAATTAAATTAAGCAAGTTTGACCTGTCTGTCAATTTAACTTTTTTGAATGAAATTTCAATATTTTTTTTATATATAATAAATATTTCATTATTTGTCGAAAACCTGTTTTAATATAATAAAAAGATTTAACTTCTAAATATTACGCTTTTTCTTATCTAAAATTTTCACATTACAATTTAGAACTCTTTAAAAGCACGATTTTCCTAAATTTCAACATTTTGAAATTATTTGCCGTTAAATATCTTCCTTTAAATTGAGTAGTCTTCACCCTTTATTCTAAAGCATCACAATAAAAGAGTTTCATTAAAATGCAATTTCAAAATTTATGGAAAAAGTAAAGATTTATTAATAGTTTTAGGTGTCTAATATTGAACTTGTTTATTGATAATTTCCAATTAAATTACCCTAATTGAAATTAAGACAAGTCTTTAATGAATAGACTCCAGTCAAATTAAAAGTTCAATAATTTAAAGTTAAAATTTGCAAAATTCCCAATAGAAGTAAATTAAAAAATTCTTTAAGAAAGGCTTTGATTATTTAGTTTAGCCCTGAAAGTCATTAAGGATATAAGCTGTTTAGAAAAGTAAGACAAAATTTAAACAAATATTTCGGAAACTAAGAAAGGAATTTCAATTTTACTGGTGAACCAATGTACCAGACTTCTGGATTAACACTGCATTCAAATACTATCTCCAATATGGCTATAATACCAAACGATCACTTAAGTGTTGAAAGCCCCTGTAGTTTTAAGTACAATAATTCTTAACTTCTTAAAATTCACGTCTTTTTTCTTAACATTTATCACATTACAAATTGTAGAGAACTCTTAAAAGTAACCGATTTTTCCAATCAACATTTACAAATTATTTGTGATACTGAACTCGAGTAGTTTAATAATCATTTGAAAGGCAATTGAAAAAATGAGTGCTTCAGTTTGAAAATGCCTAATTCTTCAAAAAAGCAGCAAAAAGCAGAACTTTTATTACATTGTAATTTAGGCGGCTTGCTTACTTTAATTTTTTACATAAAATTTCGAATATTTGTTTTTCATATACCAAATAGTTCAACAGTAATGACAACCTCTTATAATAATAAACTCTTAGCATGCCAAACTTACGCTTTTGCAAATCTACATTATCGGAATTTCATGGCTCTTCTTCAAAGTCCGCATTTTCCTAAATAACAACATAAAAAACAAATTGCGTTAAACGAAAATGTGAGTGATTTTTGTTATTTTTTTTTTTTTTTTATTAGGTTTTCTTTTTTTTTTTTTTTTTTTTTATCAAGGCGAAGGATCAATCAAGCATAGGAAAGTTTGAATTGTGTTTTCTATGAAATGCAATTTCAAAAAGCAGATAAGAGAATTTAAATATTAATTGTTTTAGGGTGTCTAATATTGACGTTTTTTAATAAGAAATTTCAATATTTGTTTTTATGTACCAAATATTCCATTAGTTGTGAAACCTGCCTTTTTAATAAAATTATTTAAACTTCTAAAATACGCTTTTTCTCCATTAAAATTTTTCATCTACTACAAATATTACGCTTTTTCTTAAAAGTACGATTTTTTCCTAAATTTCAACATTTAAATTATTTGAAATCTTAAAATTGAGTGTTTAACAGTATATTTTCAGCATTTTGAAAAAATAATTAAAATTTTTAATTGGAAGTTTAATCTTTGCACCAATTTGAGAAAATGTCAAAATTATTTAAGTTTTAGAGTGTCTTAAATGAGGTTTTTTAATGAAATTTCAAATATTTGTTTTTGAAATGTTCTACAAAATTATCATAGTTGCTGTAAAAATACTTATAAATAAAAAAATTTCTATAACTTTTTATAAAATTACGCCTTTTATTCTTAAAATTTTCACATACGCAATTTACTGAACTCATAAAAGTTTACGATTTTTCCTAAATTTCATCATTTGTAATTATGGAGCGTTATTTTATCTTTAAAATATTTGAGTTTTAACCGGTATTTTCAGCATTGAAAAAAATAATAAAAAATCTGTCATTGAAATGCAATTTTAAAAGCAGGAAAGGATTTAATTAATGTTTTATTTGTTCTCTTAAATTGACATTTTTAATGAAATTTCAATAATTTTGATTTTTATATACAAAATATTTCATTAGTTAGTGAAAACCTGTCTTTAATAAAAAATTTTACAGTTGATAAATATATTTACGGTTTTTCTTAAATTTTAAAATTAACGAATTTTAGCAACTCTAACAAGCTACCATTTCCTAAATTTACAACATCTATCGAAATTCATTTGCCTAAAATCCTTAAAATTAGTTTTTAACGGTATTCAGCACATGAAAAAATAATGTGTATGTTTTCATTGAAATGCAATTTCAAAAACGCTGAAAGAGAATTATTTAATAAGTTTCGATGTTCCTTAAATTGAACGTTTTATCAATAATCTTTCAATATATTGTTTTTATTATACCAAAGTATCTTCATTCATTTTGAAAAACCTGTTATTAATTATAAAAAAATTTAACTATCTTAAAATCTGGAGTTTCACTTAAATTTACATTACAAATTTAGAACTCTTAACAAAACGATTTTTTTCTCAAATTTCAACATTTGAAATTATTTGTGGGTTAATTTTAAAATTGCAGTTCTTCTAACGGTATTTTCCAACATTGTGAAAAAATAATGCCTGTTATCATGCAAATCAATTTCAAAAAGCCAGAAAGAGAATTTATTAATTGTTTAGATGTTCTTAAATTGACGGTTTTTTAATGAAAATATTCAATATTTGTTTTTATATTACAAATATTTATCTATGGTTGTGAAACTCTGTTTATAATAAAAAATTTTTTTAACTTCTCAAAATTACGCTTTTTCTATAAAATTTCCATTAACAAATTAGAACTCTTAAACAGTACGATTTTTTCCCTAAATTTTACAACATTGGAAATTATTTTGGTTTTAAATCTTCTAAAATTGAGATTTATACACAGTATTTTCAGCATTTTGAAAAAATAATGTGGTTTATTGAAATGCTATTTTCAAAAAGCAGAAAAGCAAAATTATTATTATTAATAGTTTTAGGTGTCTAAAATGACGTTTTTTAATGAAATTCTGAATATTTTTTTTATATATTACCAAAATAGCAGGGCTCCATGTTTGAAATACCTGTTTTTTAAAGAAAAAAATATAACTTTACTAAAATTACGCTTTTTCTTAAATTTCACATTCTACAAATTTCAGAACTCCTAAAAGTCGATATTTTCCTAAATTTTCAACATTTGAAATATTACTTTAGTAATATCTAAAATTGAGTTTTTAACGTCATTTTCAGCATTTGAAAAATAATGTCTTTCATGAAATGCAATTTCAAAAAAGCAGGAAAAAAAAGAATTTATTAATTGTGTATTCAGGCTCTCTGTCTTAATTAGCACTTATTTAATTGAAAATTTCAATTTTGACTGCAGTAACAATTTATTACATGTAGATATTAGTTTACGCTGTGTTTTAATTAAAAAAATTTTAACTTCTAAAAATTACGCTTTTTTCTTAATTTCATATTACGAATTATTAGAACTTCTTAACACCAGTACCTGATTTATTTCCTAAAATTTCAACATTCTGCAAATTATTTGGTAATCTTAAAATGACAGTTTTAACGGTATCTTTCATGCACTGACAAAAAATAATGGTGTTCAATTTGCAAATGCCAATTTTCAAAGAAAGACTGAAAGAGAATTTATTTAATTAGTTTTAGCATGTCTTAAAAGACCGTTTTTTTAAGCCACTGAATGTTCAATATTTGTTTTTATATACCAAATATTTCATTAGTTTTGCAAACCATAAGTTTAAATTAAAAAAATTTAACTTCTAAAATGATTACGCTTTTTCTTTAATATTTTCACATTACAAATTTAGAACTTCCTTAAAAATGTAGCGAGGGGGCAGGGGGGGGGTTTTTCCTAAATTTTTTCAAACATTGAAATTATTTGCAGTTAATCTTAAAATGACGGTTTTTAACGGTATGAAGTATTCTTCCCAGAACATTATAAGACACACAAATAATGTGATGTTGAAAATATCGCAATTTCAAAAAGCAGTAGGCCATAATCTGGTAATCTGTTTACGTGTACTTGAAACAAATTGATCGTTTTTTTAATGAAATGTTCAATAAGATAGTTTGTCTGTTAAATATAACCCCAAACGTACCTTTCCAATTACGTTTCGTTGCAACACCTCTGTTAATTAATGAAAAAAAATTGCTTTATTCTTCAACAATTACGCTTTTTCTTAAATTCTTCACATTACAAATTTCAAGCAACCTTAAATAAGTATACGATTATTTTCCTACAATTTGCAACGATTCTGCCAATTATTTGCCGATATATCTAAAATTGAGTTTTTACAACACCCGGTCTATTTTTTTTCAAAGCATCATGGAAAAAATAATGTGTTTCAATTGAAATGCCGAATTTCAAAAAGCATCTGAAAGCTGAACTTCTAAAATTTTACAATATCCAATTATCTCAAATTAGATCTTTAATATTTACAAATTTGAAACTTTAGTATTCAACTGGCCCTCACTTTTAAAATCATTTCCAAAATATGTTCGATTAGTTTAATATGTGAAAAACCTCGTTTTAATTAAAAAACATATTTAACTTCTAAATAATTTCACGCCGTACTTCGTTTTCCTCATTAAATGTTTCACCCCCAATTACAAAATATAATATAGAACTCCTCTTAAAAGAATAACGCATCTTATTCCCAAAATATTCTCCGCGATTTTCGAATCTATCTTGTTAAGATCTCTTAAACATTGAGAGGTTATAACAAGTGTTTTAACAGCGAAAAAGTCATTTCAAGACATTTGAAACGAAAACAATGTCCGCATGGTAGATTACCCCGATTCGAAATACATGCATTTCAAAAAAGCATGCGAAAACGAGAATTTACATCAATTTGTTTTAGATGCCCTCTCTAAATTGAGGTCCGTTTTTTTAATGAAATTCAATACTTTGTTTTTATACTATACCAAAGTACTTTCCATTAGCGGTTGAAAACCTGTTTAATAAAATAATTTTTAACTTCATCAAAAATATACGCCCTTTCTTAGCCCTTAAATTTTCACAGGTTACAAAAATCTAGAGAACTTTTAAAAGTTACGATTTTTTCCTAAAACTTTCAACATCTTCGAATATATTGTTAAATCTCCTAAAGTGATCATGTAATTTAACACGTATTATTCTCGTAGCCCCCTATTTGAAAATAATACATGCTGTATTTCATTTGACAATGCTTATTTCAAAAAGCAGAAACTCAAATATTTATAACTAGTTTTTACGGCTCCACTGTCTTAAAATTGACGTTTTTTATATGTAAATTATCACATATTTGTTTAGTATATACCAACTATCTATTTCATTTACGTTTGAAAAACCTCTAAAAAAAATATATTATCTCTTATATATACGCCCTATTTTCATTTAAATTTTCACAAATACAACTTCCCTAGATACTCTCTAAAAAGTACGATTTTTCCTAAATTTTCAACATTGTTCAACATTATATGCAGTAGGGTAAATCTTAGAAATTTGCAGTTTTTAACGCGATATTTTCACAGCATTGAAATATAATGTGTTTTCATTGAATGCAATCCCTTCAAAAAAGCATAAAAAAAAAGCCAATTATTAATTGTTTTGGTGTTCTTAAATCAATGACACACTCCGTACTTTGTTTAAAAAATTTCAATCATCTTAGCTTCTAATTATATATCAAATATATTCAATAATACAGTGTTGCAAAACCCACATGTTTCAATTAAAAAAATTTTAAACTTCTAAAATTACGCCCTTTTATTAAATTTTCACACATAATACTAATTTGGAACTCCTATTTCTTTGGATTTTTCTCTAAAAGGAAACTTTATTTGCAAACAGATTTCGTTACTAGTTAAGTTGAGTTTTTAATTTCTTATTTCTCAGCAACTGCAAAAAAAATAACGTGTAGTCTTCAATTTGAATGCAATTTCAAAAAGCTGAAAAAGTGAAGAACTTTTAATAGTTTTACACTTTTACTAAAGCATTAGATGATTTAATGCACAATTCAAATATTTGTTTTTATTGACCGCTTCCAACTCCAATAAAAACCAAATCAAAGCACATATCCGGTTTCTCCATTTAATCTACTGGTCACTGGTCGAAGACACGCGCGCATATACGGGCCAGGTATAACAAAAAAAGCCGCCGAATTTGCTATTTTAATAAGCAAATTCTAACAAATCCAAAGAAATATGCATCTACTACTATTTGCCAAGGTATTAATCTATAGACTCTTAAAATGTCTAAAGAAAGTGATAAAAACAAGTAAAATATTAAGATCACTTAATGAGAGACTAGGGTATTTACAACTCGATATCCATCTCACACTTGATTTTCTGCATTTGAAAAACCTACTGTGCTTTTCATTTGACAATGTCAATCTTCAAAAAGCAGAAAACGGCCAGAATTTATTAATTGTTTTTCTAAAGTTGTCTTACACAAATTGCGACGTCTGTTTCTTATTGAATATTCTCAATAATTTGTTATAATATACCAACATCACTTCTCGGAATTCAGCTGTGAAACTCAACCACACAATTAGTTTTAATAAAAAAATTAACTTTCAAAATTACTGCTTTTTCTTAACATTCTCGACATGTTGACAAAATCTATAGAACTCTTAAAAGTACGATGTATTTTCCTAAATTTCAACACTTTAAATTTATTTAGCGTATAAATTAATTAAAATTGAGTTATTTTAACCAAGGTCATTTTAGCATATGAAAAAATAATGTGTTTCATTGAAATGCATTTTCAAACAGCTGATAACAACTGCTACGAATCTTATTAACTATTTTTAAGTGGCTCTCTAAACTATGACTGTTTTTTTAAATGAAATTTCCAATATTTATTTTTATTTACCACAATATCTTCATTAGTTGTAAAGACCTGTTTTAATAAAAAGGTTTGACACAAAATACGTTCGAGTTTTAAATTTATACATAAAATGTTTTTAAACTCTTTAAAAGTACGATTTTTTCCTAAAATTTCCAACATTCACTGAAATTATTGACGCTAATTCTACCAAATTGAGCTTTTTAACGGTCCGATTTTCCAGCATATTGAAAAAATAATGTGTTCATTAGAAAATGCCAATTCTTTCAAAGGCAGAAACTAGCGACATTATTAACAGTTTAGATAAGGTGTCTTAAATGACGTTTTTTATGAAATTCCAATATTTGTTTTATATAACCAAATATTCATTAGTTGTTAAAAACCTGTTTTAAATAAAAAATTTAACTTCTAAAAGTTACGCATTCCTTTCTTTAAATTTTACATATTAGAATTTAGAGACAACCTCCTATAAAAAGTACGTATTTTTCCTAAATTTGGCACATTTACAAATATTATTCTGAGGGAGTAAATCTTTAAATTGAGGTTTATTTTAACATCCTATTTTTATAGCCATTGTTGAAAAAATAATCGGCTTTCATTGAATGCCCCAACAATTTTCAAAAGCCTGCAAAGCTGAATTATTAATAGCTTAATTTAGAATGCTCTTAAATTGACAAGGTTTTTTTTAATGAATTTTCTAAATATTTGTTTTTATATACACAATATTTCATTAGTTTTAAACCTGTTTAAAAAAAAATTTAACTTCTAAAATTACCCTCTTTTTTCTTAAAATTTTCACATTACAAATTTTTAGCAACTCTTAAAAGTTACTGGTTTTTCCTAAAATTTCAACATAGGAAATTATTTAGCGGGGCTAATCTTTAAAATTGCCACGTCCTTAACGGTTATGATTTTCAGCATTTAGAAAACATCAATAATTGTGTTTCATTGACAAATGCCTATTCAACATAAGCAGTAAAATTGACAGTTACATTAATAGTTTTAGGTAGTCTTAGAACTGACGTTTTTGAATGAAATTTCAATATTTGTCTTTTTACCAATACAAAATATTACATTAGTTGTGAAAAACCTGTTTAGCTAAAATAAATCTTTAACCTTAAAATATTTACGCTTTTCTTTTAATAATTTTCTCTACCATTACCAACACGTATAGAACTCTAAAAGTGATCGATTACTTTTACCTAAATTCTCAACAATTTGAAATATTTTTCCGTTCTAAATCCTCTAAAACATCAGTTTATCAACGGCTTTTATTTCAGCCAATTATATTGAGAAAAATAATGTGTATTGTGCCATTGAACATGCAATTTCAAAGCAAGCAGGAAAAGGAGATATTTATTAATTTGTCTCTTTTTAGGTGGTCTAATAATTACCTTTCATTTAATGAAATTTTTCATATTTTGCTTTTTATATACCGCAATATTTTCAGGTAGTTTTGAAACCTGCTTTAATAACAAATTTAACTTCCTAAAATACGCTTTTGCTTAAATTTCTACATTACAAAATTTAAAACTCTTAAAACGTACGATTTTTCCTTATAACATTTACATTTTGAAATTATTGGTTCAAATTCTTACAAAGTGATGTTTTTAACGGGTATTTTTCAGACATTTGAAAAATAATGTGTATCATTGAATGCAATTTTCAAAAAGCAGAAGAGCGAATTTACTTGTCTTACGATGCTGTTTTTATATACCCAAAATAGATTCTCTAGTTGTGAAAACCTGTTTTAATAAAAAATTATTACCATCTAACAATTACGCTTCTTCTTTAAATCCTTTTCACATTACACCAATTATAAGAAAACTTCTAAAAGTAACGATTTTTCCCTACAATTTCAACATCTTGAAATTTATTTAACGCGTAATTCTTAAATTGCAGTTTTAAGAATGGCCGGTAAATCATTTGCAAAAAACTGGAATGTTTGTATTCATTGACAACTGCCAATTTCAAAAAGCAGAAAAGAGAATTTTAGGTGTCTTAAATTGGTGTCTTTAATTGACGTTTTTAATGAAATTTCAATATTTGGTTTTTATATACCAAATATTTCATTTAGTTGTGATAAAACCTGTTTAATAAAAAATTTAACTTCTAAAATTACGCTTTTTCTTAAATTTTCACATTACAAATTTAGAACTCTTAAAAGTACCGATATTTTGCCTAAATTTCAACATCTTGAAAATTATTTGGTAAATCTTAAATCTGCATGGTTCTAACTTTTATACGGTGAATTTTCACGTCATCTCTGCACAATAATGTTTTTTCATTGAAATGCAATTTCAAAAAGCTTGAAAAGTGAATTTATAATAGTTTTTGGTGTCTTAAATTACTTTTTTTAATATTTTTTCAATATTATTAGTTACTTTTACAAATATTCAATTTTAGAGAAGCTACCCTGTTTTTAATAATAAAAATTTTAACTTCTAAATTACGCTTTTTCTTAAATTTTCACATTACAAATTTAGAACTTTAAAAGTACGATTTTTCCTAAATTTCAACATTTGAAATTATTTGGTAATTTCTTAAAATTGAGTTTTTAACGGGATTTTCAGCCTTTGAAAAAATCAAATGTGGTTTCATGAAACTGCAATTTCAAAAGGCAGAAAAGCGAATTTATTAATAGTTTTACGTGTCTTAAATTGACGTTTTCTTAATGAAATTTCAATATTTGTTTTTATATACCAAATATTTTTATAGTTGTGAAAACCTGTTTTAATAAAAAAATTTAACTTCTAAACATTACGCTTTTTTTCTTAAATTTTCATATTACGAATTTAGAACTCTTAAAGGTACGAATTTTTCCACTAAATTTTCAACACATTTAAATATGGTAGTATCTTGTAAAACTACAGTTTTTCTACACATTTGTATTTCAGCACTTTTAGGAAAAAATAATGTGACTTCAGTTGATCATGCAATATTTCAACATAAGCTGAAAAGTTGAATTTATTAATAGCTTATAATTGTCTTAAATTGACGTGTTTTCATGAATGAAATTCAATATTTGTTTTAATACCAAATATTTCACTTCAGTTTTAGACAAATACCTGTTTTTTTAATTGTAATAAAATGTTAACTTTCCTAAAATTACGCTGTTTTCTAAGTTTGTAGAAGAATGTAACATGTTTTGTACTCTCATTCGTACGTCATTTTCCTAAATTCAACATTTGCCCCATTATTTGCTTAATCTTAAACCTTGAGTTTTAATGGATATTTTTCAGCACTTTGAAAAAAAAAATAATGTGTTTCATTGAAATAGGCAAATTTCCACAAAAGCATGAAAACGAGCATTTATTTAATTGTTTTAGATGTCTATAAATTGACGTTTTTTTAATGAAATTTCAATCATTGTTTTTATATATACAAATTATTTCATTAGTGTGAAACTCTGTTTTAATAAAAAAAGTTAAACTTCTAAAATTCACGCTTTTCTTAAATTTTCACATTACATAAATTTAAACTCTTAAAAGTCACGATTTTTTCCGGTAAATTTCAAAACATGACAAGTTATTTGATTATAATCTTAAATGAGTTTTTAACAGTATTTTCAGCATTTTGAAAAAATAATGTGTTTTTCATTGAACGTGCTATTTTCATAAAAGCAGAAAAGTAAATTATTAATATTTTATATGGGTTTACAACTGCAGTTTTGAAAAATTAGCAAGCTTAATATCTTTGTTCTTAAACGATAATCAATATTTCCGGCAACATACTTATCAGATATGTTGCTGTTTTTAAATAAAAGAAATATAACTTCAAAATTACGCTCTTTCTTAAATTTCCACCATTACACAATTCTAGAACTCTTAAAGTTACGATTTTTCCTAAAACATTCAACATTTCTGAAATTATTTGGTAATTCTCTTCTGAAAATTGAGTTTTTTAGACGGGTCCACTTCAGCAATTTGAAAGTACATCAATGTGGTTTCATTGACCAATGCACAATTCAAAAAAGCAGAAAAATAATTTATTAATTGTTTTAGGTGTCTGATTAAATTGACCGTCTCTCTTTATATGAAATTCAATATCTTGTTTTTATCAATCAAATATTTCATTATGGTTGTGAAAACTGTTTAATAAAAATTTTAACCTTCTAAAATTACCGCCTTATTTAGCCTTAAACTTTTCATATGTACGATTTACGCACTCTCTCGTCGATTTTCCTAAATTTCAACATATTGAAATTTTTTTAGGTAAATCTTAAAATTGCAGTTTTAACGGTATTTTCAGCCACTGTGAAAAAAATAATGTGTTTCATTGAAATACCAATTCAAAAAGCTGAAAAGGAGGAATTATCTTAATAAGTTCTTAGATGTTCGCTAAACATTTTGACGCTTTTTTAATGAAATTTTCAATATTGTTTTTATGCCGATACCAAATATTTCTGATTAGTGTTCCTCGAAAACTGTTTCTTAATAACAAAAATACTTCTAAAAATTACGCTATTTTTCTTAACATTTCAACATTACAACATCTCTCTCTCACTCTTAAAAAGTACGATTTTCCTTCCCTACATTTCAACATTTGAAATTATTTGGATTAATCTTAAAAATTGAGTTCATTTTACAGCGGCGTATTCGGCATTCCCCAGCCATCATGTGAAATGAATAATGATGTATTCATTGAAAATGCAATTTCAAAGCAGAAAAGAAATTTCATTAATTGTTTTTAGGTGTCTTA
>JABUQX010075924.1:0-15000 GCA_015478945.1 Trachelipus rathkii
TATAGTGTGTATATATATATATATATATATGTTATATATACACATATATATATATATATTATATGTGTGTGTAAGCGTGTGTGTGTGTGTGTGTGTGTGTGTGTGTGCGTGTATATAAGTGTGTAGGTAGGTGTGTGTGTGTTGTTTTTTCTGTTAGTAGACATATAAGACTGCATTACATTTGTAATAGTTAAATTGGGCTGGCATACAGACTCAAAGAATGAACCACAGACGAAAACAAAATCTAATCTTTGTCATGAAATGATAAATGTAAAAGAAAAAAAAATATCTTTAAAAAAAAACAATGAAAAACTAAGTTTAAGCTTAATCCTATTAAATAGTTGAAATTCATGGATGTAATGGAAAATTGCTCTCGACAGAAAATCGATGATATTTCATTCAAACTGTAGAGGGATATCTTATCCTTGTCAAGAACAAAGTCAAGTGCAGGGGAAAAGTGGCACTAGAAGTCCTCTTGATGTGCACGTTCAACCAGAAGATTGAAAGAATGTGGGGAAGACAAAACTTAAAACTCGGATTTGGACTCCGGCATTTATAATAATGTTCATGGGTAATATAAGTATGACTAATGAGGCAACCGCTGTATAACTACTACTTTGTTGATGACTTCAACAACGACTTATCGATCACTCACCAATTCGGGGTTTAATATAAGACAATTTCTCCCCAAGGATTCCGATGCACTTGCCAGCACTTCCCCCCCCCCCCCAGGAAGATCGAAAGCTATGTCGAAGTACACGAATAAGGTTCGATGATGTAAAACAAAAATCATAATACTGCTGGAAAAGGAGGCAGCTTTGTTAACTTTGTAGACCAGCTCATTAGCAGCAGCCTTTATTTGAATCCTTGTGAGATGAGGTCCAACATAAGTTAACCATTTTTCGGTGAAAGTCCTTAAAATTGTTGAACAAATGATACCACAAAGTATGTTAGAACCATTATGTGTAGTGTTTATAAATTACGAAATATATATATATATATATATATATATATATTTAAGAAAGAGCAATTATTTTTATTTCAGTTATATATATATATATATATATATTACATATATATATATATTACTATATATATATTAAGTTAAGTTGTTATTATATATATATATATATATACCGTGTATATATATGTTATTATTATGTTATATATATATGCTATGATATGGTTATATATATAAAGGCGTTGTTAGGCTGTATTATTAAGCTATGCTGGCGCGCTACATATGCTGTTGGCTGTTGGAGCAGCAGCAGCAGTTGAAGAAAGATATATATTGGCGCGCTGAGTTATGTTATGGCTATATACATATATACCCCGTATACAGCATATATGTATGTATATATATATATATATATATATTATGCTACATATTATATATATATATATACATATATATATATATAGAAGAGATATATATATATATATATATATATATATATATATATATATATTCAAATTATTTTTATTACTAGATGTAAACATCTTATTTATAAATGGTTTAATTTGAAGACTTACAATATTCCTCTAAAACGAAAAAAATATATAAAACGAATAAAATACAATTTATGTATTAAAAAAGGAAAAAAAGGAAAAAAATATATAAGGGAAAGGAAAAAAGAGGGGAAAAAATGGCAAAAGGTAATTCGTACCATCGAATCTCGCGAATCTCGAGATAACACTCCTCGCTTTTACACAATAACCATAAAAAAACATTTTTCAGAACTTAAGAAAAGCCTACATTAGGCTAAGTACCTGTTTCCCCTTTTTTCCTTTCAATCTTTACGTAGCTAGTACCTACATTTCATATTTAAACATCTTTATAAGTGAAATATATATAATATGCGGATATAAATTTAGACTTCGCTACTTACGAACATATTTGAGATTCACTCGCAGCTCCTTTATTAATTCCAGGTCCCTTTCCGCCCATTCTATCACAGGATCTATGAGGATCGCTTCGCTTGCAGCAGTGTCCGCTATGAGGTAAGTATATGTACAGCTTTCTCTATCAAACAGCTGAGTAGTAATAATTATATATATAAATATATATATATATGTATATTTGATACAACGTTATAGTTAGCAATATATATATATACATACATGGTTGGCTAAGGTTGCTGTTGGTGTTGGTTATACAGTTGAGTAGGAGTATTAAAGCTATATATATATATATATATATATAAACTTTTTTAAATAAAAAACTAGCTTTTTTCTTTGTTCTATTTTTATTTTTTACAAAATAATATATTATTTTACTAGTTTACATTGTTTTTTATTATTTAGAGCCAATTTCATAACTAATAGTCTTGAGAATAATTTTCTCCATAATTGTACCGTATAAAAAACTGGTTTTAAATGACACAATCGTATATTTTATTTATTAATGTTGAGTAGGGAAAAAATTTCACAAACGCAAGTTGTTCCAAATATCGACAATCTTACTGTTAAATCTATATATATGGATAATCTTTTTTTTAATTAACCCCATAGTATCAAGCTGCATGCTTGAAATATTAAACGAGGTATTTATACATTGCAATTATAAAAAACAAAACTATTTCCAGGTTAATTAGTAAAGCAATTAGCTCTAAATAATAATAAAAAGAAATATAAAATAGTAAAATAATATACTATATGGTAAAAAAAATTAAAAGAAACGATAAAAAAACAAGATGTTTTTTAATGAAAATTCATATTTTAGAATAAACAGTATATATATATATATATATATATATATATTATATATATATATATTAAGTTATTATTATTATATATTAAGCATATATATATATATATATATTACTACTATTATATATACATATATACAAGTAGTACCATCATATACCAAGTAATACAATGGTAGTATAAAGCAGCAGTTATATACATGTTAGCAGTTGGCTATTGCCATATGTTAAGGTGCTACAGCATGTTATATATATAGTTGTTGGCTAAGGCTGGCTACATACAAGATTTTTTTTAAAAAAGCAGCATATATATATATAGGCAGCAGTATATATATATATATTATATATATATATATATATCCCTAAAGTTACATAAGTAGTAATATCTGGTGGTGGATATGGATACATTGAATATTTACGGGCTTAAATAAAACTCTATTCTGGCCCTGTTATTCACCCTTATTCTGACACTTACAAAAAAAAAGAAAAAAAATATCAACCCAAAATTTGCTCATCCATTTTCCTCCCCTTCTTATTTACAATGGTACACAAGTAATGTTTCACCTTCTGTTAAGGCTGAAAACTCTTCACTCAAGACTCTGTCTCTAAAATCTCTTTATATGATTCCGGTACTAGTCAATATCTCTATCCACATCCGCATCCTTCCTTATAATAAGTATGTGATTCGATCTATTTGAGCTTAATACTGTGGAGATTCTCGCGGCATCCCTACTGGGTCAAGACTTGTGCTTTGTAGTTCACGCACACACAACCTGGAATATAGTTTCCTCTCTGGCTTGTCAACTACTTTTTTTTCCTGCTGGAAGCCTGCTAAATGTGAAATAATATATTACCTTAATTTAATATTTAACTCTTGACTGAGGTTTTGCCATTGAGTAATGGTTTCGGTGCATGATTTCCATACTCGGAATTGGTGACTAGTTCGATATTTTAGCCATTATGTATAATTTTTTCTTCTTTTTTTTTTAACATGAATTGAAGGCTATAGGAATGTGATAGTCTTTGACAGTCTCACATGGCTTCATAATTAAGTTGGCCGGGCACCGGAATTTTCCGCGCCGCAGCCGAGGGAGCGCAGCACGCTGAACACTGCACTATAAATCAATTTTTTTTGCTCCGCAACGTACCGCACCGCACAGCACCTCGCCTCTAAAATACAGTGCGCACCGGGATATTGAAATTGCTTACCGCTCCGCACCACACCCCACCGCACCGCACCGCACCGCTCCTGTGAAGTTCGTCGGCCAATCCTACTTCCTACCGACTCTTACTTTATGTTCTTATGTGCATAGAAGAATAAAAATAAAAAGTCAAAGATTTAGACGGAAACAATATTACACTTCTTATCTCTTCAAGGTTTCCGCAAGAAAAGTTCGCTCCTACCGCAAGGGAACGTTTTTGGCACTTCGGTGCTGCTAACTGGTCGGACTTGCGGTCGTACTTCTTTGAATTTCCCCATGAAATAATAACTACTGCAGCAGGAAAAGTCCATTGTAGTAAATAGAATAAATAATTGGTGATTTTATCTTTAATGGAAGCGTACGTTTTCCATACTCATTCTCTTCAACTAAAGCTAAAAAAATTTGGTCTAACGCTGCTTTTTTTCTCGTGCTATTCACAGTAGAGACGTTACCTTCGGAAATTATAATAGTCTTCAAACTCCCTTCAGGTACTTACGCCATTTATATTTCATTCCGAAATCATGAAAAATCTAATTCTCTGTCATACTAAAAACTTTTATCTCTGTAGAAAATACAATTATCCTTCTCGTTCTTTTTCCTCACGTTCATTATGTCATTTTGCACACACACACACACACACACACACACACACACACACACACACACACACACACACACACACACACACACACACACACACATACACCTACACACACACAAAAATAAAATAAAATAACTTTACTCTTTCCTCTTTCTCTTCTGTAGTGTCTTCAAGCGGCCCAACTACCGTTTTATCTTCTGCCAAAGCAGAACTTATCTCCCAAACTTTAGCTTCTAATTCCACCTTAGACGATTTCGAAGCTATTCCTTCTTCTCCGCTTCTAATTTCTCCTTCAAATTTATTCTCTCTCTCTCTCTCTCTCTCTCTCTCTCTCTCTCTCTCTCTCTCTCTCTCTTCTCTCTCTTTCTCTCTCTTTTTCTCTCTCTCTCTCTTTTTCTCTCTCTCTCTCTCTCTCTCTCTCTCTCTCTCTCTCTCTCTCTTTTTCTCTCTCTCTCTCTCTCTCTTTTTCTCTCTCTTTTTTTCTCTTATTTTCTATCTATCTCTCTTTTTTCTCTCTTTTCTCTCTCTTTTTTCTATCTCTGTCTATCTTTTTCTCTCTCTCTTTTTTTCTCTCTCTTTTCTCTTTTTTTTCTCTCTCTCTATCATTCTATCCCTATTTCCTTTCCGATCGTTCTATTAACAGCAGTTATATAGACGGTCACCGTTCATCCCTTAAATCTCTTAACAGTGGTGTTCCTCAGGGTTCTTTTGTGCTATCCCCCAAAACATTTTCGCTTTCCTCTACTGATCTTCTTTCATTCACCTCCTATTCAGTCGTGCATTGACGACTCCACACTTCATAACTCAGCTTCAAATGGCCACTTCCAGGACTCGTCAATCTACTCAACTTCATTCTTTTTCTGTCCAATTAACTTTCTGACCCAAGACTTAACCGCTTTGCTCATTCTTTCCCTGTCCAACTAAAAGACCACAGATTTAACCGTTATGCTATTTCTTTCTCTGTCCAACTCTCTGACCTCAGACATAACAGATATGCTCATTCTTTTTCTGTCCAACTCTCTCACCCCAGACTTATCAGTTTTCCTCATTCTTTCTTTGTTCAACTCTATAACCCCAGACTAAACCGCTATGCTCAGTCTTTCCTTGTTCAACTCTCTGACCCCAGATTTAATCGCTTTGCTCATTCTTTTTCTGTTCAACTCTCTGACCACAGACTTAACCGCTATACTCATTCTTTCTCTGTCCACCTCTCTGACTCCAGACTTAACCGCTATGCTCATTCGTTTTCAGTTCAACTCTCTGACCCTAGACTTAACAGCTACGCTCATTCTTTCTCTGTCCATCTATCTGACTCCAGACTTAACCGTTATGCTTATTCTTTTATGTACACTAGTGGCAAAATCTTGAACACTCCTCATATATATATATATATATATATATATATATATATATATATATATATATATATAGCAGTATATATATGATATAGTATATATATATAGTAAATGGTTATAGCAAATATATATATATATATAGTATATATATATATATATATATAAGTTATATATATATATATATATATATGTACTGTAAGGGTTACATTATATATTTTATATTATGTTATACATATATGTTATTGGTTACATGGGTTATTATTATTGGCTATTATTATTATTGTTGCTGTTATTGTTGGTTATTATTTGAAAATCTGTTTAGAATTAAAGTAATGAAGCTACTTTAAATATAATAGCTATTATGACATATTAAGGCTACATAGATTAGTTATATACATATTGCTATTGCTATTGGTTATTGTTGGTTAAGAAAGAGTTGTTATCATATTTCGGTCTATGTTTTAATTGATCAAGCTAAAAAGATATTATATATATATATGTATATATACATACATATATTTCCATATAGTTTTGTTCTATGCACACCGGCTAAGGATATATAAGTGATTATCTTTAGCATAGAACAAATATATATATATATATATATATATATATATATCGTATATATATATATATATATATATATATATATATATATGTTAACTGGTTAGAAAATATGAAGAAATCTCAGGAACTTTGAAACGAGCAGAATAAGGTTGGAGGGATTTCAGAGAAAGTGTGGAGCAGATTGCACGAGAAGTGAAGTGATTGGAGCAAAAAAGATAAATAGTGGTAAAAGTAAAAAGACTGTATGGTGGAATGAGGAAGTTAGAGACGTATTGAAATAAAAAAAAAACAAGAAAGGACCGTTTACGGATGAAGACAAGGACAAAGGAAAATAGATAAGCTTATATTCTGGCGAGAAATCGAGCAGAAGTAGTAAAGAGACGAAGCATCGACTTGTCATGGGAAAGGATAGGAGGAGAATCGAAGGATGCCATGAGGAGTACTAGGAAGTTGATATATAGAATGGATAAAAGATTAAGAACAAAAGATGAACTTAACACGAATGTGATAATCAACAAAGAAAGAGAACCAGCGGTGGATAGTGAAAAAGCCGAGGAGAAATGGAGAGAATATTTTGAAGAATCATTAAATGTTGAGGACGAAGAGGAATATATAGAGGAGGAGAACCCACAAATGGAAGACGGAGAACAGAAAGACTTAGAACCGATACATAACGAGAAAGCGAGACAAGCTAATAGCCTTAAAGAACGGAAAGAGCCCTCGAATCGATGGATTGAATAATGAAATATTCAAGAAGGAAGGTATGGTGGCATGGATGACAGAACTCGTAGATTGTATATGGAGGAAAGAGAACATACTATCAGATTGGAAAAAGCAGTGATAGCCAATTCCATAAAAAAAGGAGATAGAAGAGAGTGTCAGAATTGCAGAGAAATAGTGCTACTATTGAGCGCATATAAAATATATGAGAGGATAATAGAAAAAAAGACTCCGGAGAAAATTAGAGGGAAACATCGAAGAGTGGCAACACGGATTCAAGGCAAATAGAAGTGTAATTGACTTTATATTATCTTTAAAAATGAAAGTGGAAAATAAGAGCTATGAATGGGATAAGACATCATATATCGCATTTATAGATTTAGAGAAAGCTTTTGATATAGAATACAAAGAGATAGATTGTGGAAAGTGATGGGGGACCCTGCGTATCGAATAAATAAGAAGCTGATAAATATATTAAGGAATATATATATATATATATATATATATATATATATATATATATATATATATATATATATATATATATATATATATATATATATATATATATATATATATATATATATATATATACATATATTATTGCTAATATTATTATTATACAAGAATATATATATATATATATATATATATATATATATATATATATATATATATATATATATATTATATATATATATATATAAATGGAAACCTCATAAACACGGTTAGAACGGAGACGGGAAGAGAGAAATTGTTTGAAACAAAGACTGGAGTAAGGCAGGGCAGCACGCTGTCCCATTTACTTTTTGAGTTATATCTGGACAACTGCTTGAAGAGGATATGTATGAGAGAGAATAAGGAATACACCTATGTATACGCGGACGATGGGGCTGTGGAGACAACGGAACAATATGAACTACAAGCTGCTATGAATTCTTTGGAATGAAGTTATGAGGGGATGGGGAATGAAGATAAACAGGGAGAAAACGAAGATAATGGTGATATCGAGACAGGGAGAACACGCGGAAATAGGGATGGAGGATATATAGTTGAAACAGACCAGTAAATTCAAATATCTAGGAGTGATATTTGATGAGAAAGGTTGAATAGATGCGGAATTGAGGGAAAGAATAACGAAATACTGAATTAAGGAATCTGAGAATGTTGTACCCGTTTATGATGCAGATTGAGTGCCGGTAGAGGTAAAGGTGACAATATATACAACCATACTACGACCAATACTACTATACGTGTTGGAATTTTGGGTACTGAACACGACGATACAGAAGAGTAAAATAGAAGGTGCGGAAATGCGAATATTGAGATTAATAATAGGAGTAATGCTGAGGGACAGAGTTAGGAAAGAAAAACAATAAGAGAAGATGTGGGAGTACGCCCAATAATTGGGTAATAGTTGAGTTTAACAGATTCTTAAAAAATCGATTTTTTAGAAAAATCAATCGATTTGTTGTTATACCTATGAAACACCGTTGTCAAATTTAATTTTCGGCAGCACTAAAACACAAAGCCTATGACAAAGCCATGCTTAAACCGCTACTAATGATATCTAATAGCCTAACAACACAATTTTATTTGATAAAAGTGAAAAGAAAACTTGTTTTGCAATAAAAAGCTTCACAGCAAATCATAATTATTTATTTAAATCTATGTAACCTGTCCTAACTTATTATTATTATTATTATTATTATTATTATTATTATTATTATTATTATTATTATTATTATTATTATTATTATTATTATTATTATTATACATATATATATATATATATATATATATAGTATAGTATATAGAAAAAGAGATATATATTAAGAGCAGTTATATATATATATAAGGTTATTATATATATATATGTTATATATATATATATATATATATATATATATATATATATGTATAGGCACTTATCTCCTTTAAAAGGATGTTCCATAAAAATATCAGATATCGAAATATCGCTGAACACTAATCGTCTATCCATGCACTGTGACGTATTAACTAAACTCCAATAGAAGAAGAGAAAAAGCTGCTCACATGTTGCTTTTTATATCATGTTAATTTTTGGTATGTTAAAGTAATATTCACTTCTTTTTTTTTATTTATTTTATTGCTGGGCTCGAGCCGACGGAGGACAGAGGGGACGAAGTCCCCCGTCGTCCCCGGTAAATGCCGAGAGACCCTGACTCTTTGACATCTCTTTTGCTATTTAATCTTGGTATTCTCTTTTAGTGTAAAAAAAAAAAAAAAAAAAAAAACTTTTGTCAACCCTCACGCTACGCTCTACTGCCTTGAAATAATCGAAAAAAAAATCGATTACATCGCTCGTTCGATATATATCGCTTATAACATCCTTTAAAAGGGAAAGTTCCTATATATATATATGTTAGCATATATATATATATATATGTTAAGTTATAGCACAGCAGCATATATATATATATGTTATATATATATATATATATACATATATAAATATTACTAAAGTATAAAGAGCAGCAGAAGAGTTATAAGAGGTTGCTATAAGGTTGCTAAGGTTACTATATAAGCAGCATATATATGGTTACATAAGGCTATATATATATATATTTCTTTATAAAATATATATCCTTAAAAGGGCCAGGAGAGTTATCTCGAAAAGCATTAGACTTATGGAAAACTGAAAATAAAGATTTAATAAAGTTTATTATAAAGTCGTTTTATGAATTAAATTGTCAGAGTAGATCAGTTAGAATGGGTGGTTCGAGCCTAGGTGGACTACTGGGACTCCTTTCTCACATCGTCTCGAGCCCCCAAAAATTGAAGTTCAAGGAAACATATAATTCCATTAGGGGGCTCGGGCTGGGACAGAGTGGGGGACGAAGTCCCCCGTCGTCCACCTGGGAGGCCGAGACCCCGACTCCTGATATCCATGCGGACTACCCGCGGGTATTCGTTAGTTTTAAATCATAAAAACGACTTTACATAAAAGAATTTTCTACGCTGATTCCAAATATGTAATTTATTTTTATATTTTGTTTACTTTGTTTTTGTTTTGTTTTTTATGTTTATTATTTTTTACATTCTGTAATAAGCTTTATACTGATTCAAAATATGTAATTGGTTTTTCTGTAAGTGTGTAAGTGTCATACTATATATATATATATATATAAATAGGTAGTGAGTATATATATATATATATATATATATATATTATATATATATATATATATATAGCAGTTAAGAAGAAGAGTAAATTTATATATATATATATATATATATATATATATATATATATATATATATATATATATATATATATATATATATATATATATATATATATTAGCAACGTTACCATTACCAGGCAATTTTACGATATTTTTATAAACGACATTTTTCGTTATTTTCATATATCATTCTTTTTTTACGTATCAATTTATTTTATTTATTTTTTTTTTGCGTTTGCTCATTAAATTTATATATGAGAGAGGTTTGGCAACACTGTTCTAGTACTTTGACATGGGTTCTAAAGATACAAAAAAAAAAACGATTATCGGAAAAAAATATCGATATTTCGTCAGAATCTGTTAAACTCAACTATTACCGCAGATTACTTAATTGGAGAGCTATGGGAGCGAGATCAATAGAAAGAGCGAGAAAAAGATGGAAGGATGCTGTGGAAGAGGTGCACATGATTGTGGCAAGGGGAGAAACGATGGAGAATGTGGAAGGGTTGGCACTATTCGAATATCGGAATGCCTGGAAGGATTTCAGGTTCTACCTAACATGATGGGGGGTGAGAAAGAAATATATATATATATATATATATATAGTATAGTATATAGTATATATATATATATATATATATATATATATATATATATATATAAGTAAGAAAGAGCAGGTGTATATAGATAGTTATATATATATGGTGTGTATATATATATAAAAATATATATATAGGCACTTTCCTTTTAAAAGGATGTTAAGCATAAAAATGTTACATATCGAAATATCGCTGAACCCTAATCTAACCATACACTGTGACGTGTTAACTTAAACTCCAATAAAAGAAGAGAAAAAGTTGCCACATGTTGCTTTCTTTTTATATCATGTTAATTTTTATATGATATGTTTTGTTTTCATTTTTTTTTATTTATTTTATTGCATCTCGAGCCGAAAGGGGACAGAGGGGGGACGAAGTTCCCCGTCGTCCCCGCTGAGGCCGAGACCCTGACTCGACATTTTGGCGATTTAATCTTGGGTATTCCTTTGGGTTTAAATAAATTAAAAACTTATTGGCAACTTCTGTCGCTCTATACGTTCCTGGAAAATAATCGAAAAATCGATTACATCGCTCGTTCGATAGATATCGGTTAACCCTTTAAAGCGAAGTCTCCTCATATATATATATACATAAAAAGATATACATATATTATGTTATATATATATATATATATATCTAGTAATAATATATATATATATATATATATATATATATATATATATATATATATATATATATATATCAAGAAAAACCGGCAATAGAAAACAATTATTTAGAATAGATTTCAAAATAGGATAAAAGAAATTTTATTTAAATTTTTTTATATTTATATATTTTTTTCCATCTATAAAGAAAATATTTTATAGTTATAGTTTTAACTACATTTTCTTATTTAAGTGTGATAAAGAAAGAAAATATTTTCAAACGGTAACTAAAATAAACAAAATATTTTTTAAAAAAAAGCAATTAAATGTAGTTTTAATCGTTTACAATTATTTATTTCGCTTGTAAGTCTAATACTACTTACTTGACGAAATTGTATATCATTAAACTGAGTACTCGAATGTCGTACGAAGAATTTGCCTAGTGGTGTAGATTCTTTAGCACTTTGTAAATAATTTTGTTTTAGTGTTCTAATAAAATATTTACAACGAAATGCGTTTCGAAGGGCCATAGCATTTAGTATTTTATTATTAAACCATAAATTAGTTATAAAATAATGTAATCAACATTCATATAATATCGCGTACGCACAGTCAAGGTTTTAATGAGTTACAGAGTTCACTACGATAACAATTGATACGAATGACACAGGAAAAAAAAAATTCCAGTAATTGTTATTTGTTTACAATTTGATTACGGCCCATTGGCCTTGGAAAGTTGAAATAGAAAAATGTTTATCATTAATAAAACAAAGATGCAGTAGCACTGAACTATATAATTATCCTTAAAATATAACTACTAAGAACTTTCAATAAAAATGAAAAACTTATCAGAGAAAGCATACACACAGCTTTAATGAAAATAGTATTTACGAAATGGTAACTCAATAAGATGATTTTTAACATTCATTAATACCACATGTCGCTAGAAGTTTTATTAGGACATTGCTTATAAACGCCGTTCTATGTTTGATGAATGTATTACTTACTATTAAACACGTTTTATAAATGTCATGCATTTATATAGGAGAATTTTTATTCAAATATTTGTTAGTAAACAAAATTAATAAATATTCCGCATATAGAAAAGAAAGCGTGCTATGACACACGTACCGGTTTTTACAAGAATTTCCTCATACATTTCACATAATAATTGCGTCAAACCTACACAGAGTACACAGATTATATTAATATACTATGGTACATAGCTACATTCACACCTACATACATACATTCATCTAAAGAAAATTATTAGATGTAAAAGGATAAATAAAAAATCGAACCGTAAAGAAAAGATAAAAAAAAAATATTCATTTAATAATAATAATAATATAATAATAATAATAATAATAATAATAATAATAATAATAATAATAATAATAAAAATAATAATAAATAATATAATAATAATACTTTTTTTTACTAGAATTTTGGGAATTAATGAGGGTGAGCACACACACAAATAATAATAATAATAATAATAATAATAATAATAATAATAATAATAATAATAATAATAATAATAATAATAATAATAATAATAATAATAATATGCCTTCAAATTTGCAGCTTAACTATTAATTATAACTTAAGGGTACGTGGTATATCACAATAAGGACGAAAATTTGGGTTCTAATTTCCTTTTTGAAGTTTGAACTATATAAGAGTCAGTTGTGTTCTCAGTTTTCACCATAAAAACTTAAAGGCAAACCAAAAAAAAAATTAAATTATTAAATAAAATGGTTCCGTGAAAAATATGTGAATTTAAAGATTCTTTCTCCCCCTCGGTAAAGAAACTACAAAGTTTTATGCCTTATGACCATGAAAAAGCATCATAATGTATATTCAACGTACAGTATATGGTAACTCTTCTCGTATAATTAATATATAGGGAATGTACAGGTCACTCGAACGTATACACAGTGCACATGTAACTCTTAAAGTTTACCTAACATAAGGTAACTCTTAGACAATCATAACGTTTTGCAAAGTATAGGTAACTCTTATCGTATAATTAATATATAGGGAATGTACAGGTCACTCGTAACATATACTCAGTGCATAGGTAACTCGTAAAGTTTACGTAACATAGGGTAACACATAAGCACTGCAAAAGTAACTCGAAACTTTTGGGTAATTCGTATAGTTAACTTGTAATGTTTGGATAACGTTTAGTCACATCGCAAAGTATAGGTGACATAAATTTAGCATACATGCAGTGTATATCGGAAACGTGCATGTAAAACTTAGGTAACGTATAGGCAATTCATAACGTTTAAGTAACCTATAGGTCATATGCAAATTTTAAACAACTAGTAACGCAAAGGTAACATATATAACCCTTAATGACTTGGTAACATATAAGCAAAGCATAGTTAACATATATGTAATTCGTAACGTATAGACAATGTATATAGGCAGCAAAAAGGTAACGTGTAACGTATATGAAACTCGTAACGTACAGGTAACATAAAGGTAATTCGTATCGTATAGGTAACATATAGGCAATATATACATAGGAAACATAACGTATAGACAACTCATAAACTATATAATATAGATAATATGTAGCATATAGGCAAAATGTATAGGCAACGTATCGATATCTCGTAACGTGGAGGTGACTTCTAATCGGTGATAAAATCACAACTACTTTGAAATATTGCGTATATTAATTAGGCGTATGCAAATATTATATAATGATTTTCAGATTTTTGTGAGGATTCAGACGGACACATTTGGTGCTCATACCTCTGTCGTTCAACTTGATGTTTATTATTATAATTTTTATTATTATTATTATTATTATTATTATTATTATTATTATTATTATTATTATTATTATTATTATTATTATTATTATTATTATTATTATTATTATTATTATTATTATTATTATTATTATTATTATTATTTTTATTATTATTATTATTATTATTATTATTATTATTATTATTATTATTATTATTATTATTATTATTATTATTATTATTATTATTATTATTATTATTATTATTAATATTATTATTATTATACATCTGGTGAGATTAAGAATTATGAAAAATCTCTCGAGATTTGAACGAATTTTAATTTCTTCTTCTTCTTCTTCTTCTTCTTCTTCTTCTTCTTCTCCTTCTTCTTCTTCTTCTTCTTCTTCCGCTTCTTTTTCTGTATCATTCCATTTCTTTTTTGTTTCACTTTTCTTTTTCCTTTTATTTTCCTTTTCTTTTTCCTTTCCTTTCTCTTTTTCTTTTTCTTTCTTTTTATTTTGCCTTTTCTTTTTATTTATCCTTTTACATTTTACTTTTCTTTTTTATTTTCTTTTCCATTTTTATTTTATTTTCAATTTTTTCTTCTTCATTTTCTATTTCTTTTTCTTTTATATTTTTTATTTTGATTTT
>JABUQX010075924.1:40000-59707 GCA_015478945.1 Trachelipus rathkii
TAATAATAATAATAATAATAATAATAATAATAATAATAATAATCCTGGGCAGCAATTACCTAGAGTATTTCCCCTTAATGAATAGGGCATTGCCCCTGTGATATGAACATTTAATAAAAAGAAATTATATATTAATTGTATAACTGTTTATAGATGCCAAAAAATTAATAAAAATAAGTTTAAGAATAAAAGAAACAAATAAATAAATAAAATAATAACTAATAATTGGTAAAGTTCAAAAACCTTCAATTTATTTTTTAGAATTTCATCTTCTTTGTATTCAAACCTAAAAAATTGTTTTAATTTTGGGTTTGGGAACAATGACTAAGATGGTAATTGTTGTTAGTAAGATAGAATCATCTCTCTCTCTCTCTCTCTCTCTCTCTCTCTCTCTCTCTCTCTCTCTCCTCTCTCTCTCTCTCTCTCTCCTTTCTCTCTCTCTATCTATCTATCTATCTATCTATCTATCTATCTATCTATCTATCTATCATCTATCTATCTATCTATCTATCTATCTATCTATCTATCTATCTATCTATCTATCTATCTATCTATCTATCTATCTATCTATCTATCTATCTATCTATCTTTGTAACTGCATCTATTCCTCTCTCTCTCTCTCTCTCTCTCTCTCTCTCTCTCTCTCTCTCTCTCTCTCTCTCTCTCTCTCTCTCTCTCTCTCTCTCTCTCTCTCTCTCTCTCTAAAATAATGGAAGAAATTTCTTTATTTCATTTTATTATCAGTTTAGGAGGATATTTATCTCATATATAAATATTTTTTCATTTTATTTCTTAACAGAGACTCTGCTTCATATTATTATTATTATTATTATTATTATATTATTATTATTATTATTATTATTGTTGTGTGTGTGTGTGTGTTATTATTGTTATTATTATTATTATTATTATTATTATTATTATTATTATTATTATTACTTCTACTATTACTACTACTATTACTACTACTGCAACTACTACTAATACCACTACTACTTCAATACTATTATTCTTACTACTAAAACTATTCTTTGTGATTCAATACCACCTTCTCAATTTTAATTTCCTAGTTCAAAAATAAACATAAAAATGAAATGAAATAAAGTAAAAAACTAAAACGAAAATTGTATATAAAAAAAAAAAAAAATTAATCCTTCAACAGAGGAAAATTATTTTCCTGTGGCTATATTTAGTCCCTTTAAAGCCAGATTTACCAATGTTAGCTATTTTTATCCTTTCAGACATATTTTTATAAGGAATTTTAATCTTTTTATTAATATTACTTTATTTTATTTTTATTCTTTAAAGATTCTAACCTTTTTTTTTAAATATTTTCAACGTTATTTTTTTATTAGCTATGTAATAGATATTTATTTATCCTTAGTATTTGTAATCTCATTAGCCCTTCATTCTATCAAATCTTGGCATAGTTTCAGATCACAGACATCCTGTATTGGATACCGTTACTCTTTATTCCTTGAGGCTCTCAACGCTGGACTGACTGCCTATTATACTCAAATTAATATACGACCTTCAATGGCCCTTTTATAATATATATATATATATATATATATATATATATATATATATATATATATATATATATATATATATATATATATATATATATATAGAGAAGAGAGAGAGAGAGAGAGAGAGAGAGAGAGAGAGAGAGAGAGAGAGAGAGAGAGAGAGAGAGAGAGAGAGAGAAATAGATAAATAGATAGATAGATGATAGATAGATAGATAGATAGATAGATAGATAGATAGATAGATAGATAGATAGATAGATAGATTGATAGATAGATAGATAGATAGATAGATAGATAGATATATAGATATAACTCGTCACGGAACAGTGTAAACTCATACTGTTACGAATATATATATATATATATATATATATATATATATTTATATATATATATATATATATATATATATATATATATATATATATATATATATATATATATATATATATATATATATATAAACTCGCGGACAAATTTAATGCATCACCCGTAAATATAATGTAAATTCTTTCATTTTTGTAAATGTAAATAGCTCCAAGATAGTGGAAAATATCCGTTTCTTATCACAAACAAAAGGTTCTATTATATCGGTAGATATATATAGATTATATATATATATATATATATATATATATATATATATATATATATATATATATATATATATATATATATATATATATATATATATATATATACAACATATGTACAGTAAGTATATATATATATATATATATATATAACCAGTATAATAATATAATAATATAATAATATATATATATATATATATATATATATATATATATATATATATATATATATATATATAAGTATATATATATATATATATATATATATATATATATATATATATATATATATATATTTATATAATAATAATATATATGTATATATATATATATATATATATATATATATATATATATAATAATAATAATAATAATATATATATATATATATATATATATATATATATATATATATATACATTATATATATATAATAATAATATATATAATATATAATATAATAATAATATATATATATATATAATAATAATATGTATATATATATATGTTATACAGTCAACCAATAATAATAATATATAATATATATATATATATATATATATATATATATATATATATATATACTATATATATATATATATATATATATATATATATATATATATATAGTGTGATGATGTGTGTGTGTGTGTGTGTGTGTGTTGTGTGTGTGTGTGTGTGTGTGAGAGAGAGAGAGAAGAGAGAGAGAGAGAGAGAGAGAGAGAGAGAGAGAGTTTGTGTGTGTGATACTTTTCAAATCATAGAACTCACGATATTAACATAAAAAATAAATGAAACATATGCCTGCAAATGGTTCGTGCAGTCCCATATAAAGACACTTTATTCGTAACACTCGAGGGTGATGAAACGATCAGGAGATGCTTCAACTCCCATTGACCTTTAAGTCGTTTCTGGGTCACTTCAATTGAAGGATGAATAATGGTCCATCAAGTGCTTTTAAAAAAAAGAAATTTAAAATAAAAATATATATATTTTTCAGACATTTCTGTATAATATTTATTGCTGATATTATTCTTTCAAATATATCTTTATCTTATATGTCAAATATATCAAATATATCTGCAAAAGGGTATAATAAAAATAAATATAATAAAAAATATTTACAGTTAACCGCAAAGAGAAGTAAAGATGCTTGAGACACAAAGGAAAACCTTATAAGGAGGTGAAATACAAATGTTTAAAAAGGTTTTATTTGTAAAGATGCAACAGGAAAAGGATTCCATGAGAAATCTTCGGCAAAAATCCTTTGAGAGAAAATCCGAGGAGATTACCGATATCAGGTCATAACGGGGTTTTCTTGACCTATGACTACCACCCAAATAAAGTTCTTTTAATACAGGGATAAGTGACACTTACGAGACTTGGTGGGTAGTTTGGGTAATCTAGACATTGATGGGGGACTGGTGGAGGTAGTTTGAACAATCTGGGCATTTGACGGAAAGGGGGTGGATATAGTTTAAGGGGGTTGGGGTAGTTTTGACAATCTGGGCATTTAGGGGGGTAGGGGTATGAAGCGGAATCATTTTACTGTGTCTTGACCGCTTTTTCCATTTGTTTACTTTGAAGGAGTTTCCACGAACACGAACATATTCAGGTTTCATTGCATACGATTTATTATTATTATTATTATTATTATTATTATTATTATTATTATTATTATTATTATTATTATTATTATTATTATTATTATTATTATTATTATTATTATTTATTATTATATTATTATTTATATTATTTTATATTATTATAATACATAGTTTTATTATTTTTTATTATTGATTTTATTATTGTTATTAATTAATTGATTATAATAATTTTATATTATTTAATTATATATTATTTTTATAAATGAAATTTAATGAATAGGCCTATAATTATTTATTTTTATCAGTTACATATCTATTTTAATAAAACTGATTATATAAATTTTTATTTTCATTATTAGTTATTATATATATATCTATTATTATTCAATTGTATTATATTATATTGATTATTATTATTATTATTATTTATTATTATTATTTATTATTTCATTTAAATTTATAGTGTATATTAGTTATTATATATTATTATTATTATAGTATGTATATTTATATATTAATTTATCTTATTATTAATGATGAATATATTATTATTAGTATATTAATTATCATTATTAATTAATTTATTCATTATTTTATTATTATGATATATTATTATTATTAATTATCAATTATATTTATTATTATTATTATTCATTATTATATATTATATGTAGTTATATTAATTTATTTATTATTTTATTAGTTTAATATTTTGTAATTAAAAATAAATTAGTTGTTTATCAATCTACTATATAATTTTTATACATATCCATATTCCATTAATTATCAGGAATTATTATTATTATTCGTTTTATTATTATTTTTATCTATATCTCATATATCTATGTAAAATTTATTATTATCATATAAATATATATTTATTGTAAATTAATTATTATTATGATACATTTAATAATATTATTATTTATATATCTATTATTATTATTATTATTATTATCTGAGAAATAAATATTATATTTAAAATATTTAGATATTATTATTTATTATTAGTAAGGTAATAGTAGTTGGTGAGTAATAGTAGTAGTAATAAGTAGTATATAGGTCTATAATATATATATTAAAGGAGTATATTTATAACAGGATGAAAAGGTGAGTATAGAAATAGGGAGTGTAAAGAGTTGCACAGAAGTTAGAGAGACGAGAAGGATGCACAACATGACTATGAACGACACATCAGGGGCTAACCGACTGATGAATAAGAAAATCATGAGAGTCAATTAAAAGATAAAATGAATTAAACTCAGTTTTGCAAGAAAATCATCAAAACTATTTTAACAAATTTTGAATATTAATTTTTGAATCCAATTACGCATTTTATGTAACTAAGCTTTGTGTCTCTAAATAGAGCAAAAAACAATATACAGAGCATGATACACAAAAGATGAAAAAACAGATAAAATAAACAAGAAATATATTTATTGGTTCAAAAATAAAAGAAAATGAGAAAAGAGGAACAAAATTAAAAATATAGAATGAATTTTTTCATTTTTATTTATTTTGTAAATATTCAAAAAATAAAATAAATTGAAACGCAATTATTAACTTTTGACATCGTCAAGATTTTCGTTTCTAGATACAAAAGCCTCGTTTTTGTAAATTCTAACGCTTATAAGCCAGAATTTACTTCGCGCGTGTGACATTATGTGTCAGGTAATTAAGAGTAATCTAATATTTGTTAGTGATTATATAAGTGGTTAATTCATGGGTTTTGACACCAAATTTATATCTTTTTATTTATAGTGTGAATTCATAACAGTCTAAGATAGTAGAATAACTCTATATTATATATATGAATAATTATCAAAAGTATTAAAAATGTAGTTTAGAGTGTTAAACGTGCTTAAGCGTTCAAGATTATCATTAATCGTAGTTTTGACGATAACAACACTATAAGTAATGTAAAATATATATAATTAATCATCATAATTAATTAATTAATAAATTAATTCATAAATAAATTACAACACAAAAAAGGACGTAGTTTAAATAAATTGTTCAATAGTAATGAGTTTAAAAAAATTAAGTTAACCATTGTAAATAGTTACATTTGAATATTTATTATGAATGGATTTATTATTTTATATTATTATTTAATATCTATTTTATTATTATTATTATTTATTGTGAAAAATAATGAAGATTACACTAATTATATTAATATTAATTTATATATTATATTATTAATTATATTATTATTATTTTATTTTCGTGAGAAAAAAGAAGAAGAGAGGATGAGGAAGACAAGTACTTGAACGGAAGATAAACAAGTTGTTATTATTTATTATTATTTTTAATATTTATTTTTAAAAATAATGAAGAAAAAAACGTCACAAATTACATTCAACTTATTTACCCCAAAAAAAAAATCAATAACAGTTTACCGTGATTTGATTTTCTGCAGGTTGTGTTTCTCTCCAGTGAAAAACGGACAATCAAAGACAGACTTAAATAAATTAAAAAATATAAATGATAAACAAAGAAAAACTTTATAAGCATGTAGTGAATTGAAAAGAGAAAAAGATAAAAAAAGAAAAAAAGTTTGAAAATTTAGGTAAGTCATTTTCAAGAACAAATAATAAGAAATTAGCAATATAGCTTCTCATATTACTATATATTAAAATAATTCTATTTCCATGCAGGAGTAAAAAAATAATTTCTTAATTAAGCATCTATTTGGTGGTAGTAGTAGAGTACGTAGTAGTAGTAAATAATAGTCAGTAGTAGTAGTAGGTAGTAGTAGTAGGTGTAGACTAGTAGTAGTAGTAACCTGGTCATTCTTCCTACTAAATAATATAATAATAAGGTAGTCAACAATAAATAGTAGTTGTATACCCGTCATCAAATATAATATAATAAAAATGATATATATATTATAAATCACATAATAATAATAATACATAATAATATAATAATACAATAAATAAAATCAGATAATAATAATAATAATATAATAAAATAATAAATAATAATAATAATAAATAATATAATAATAATAATTTAAAGTGCAAACATTATTATTATTATTATTATTATTATTATTATTATTATTATTATTATTATTATTATTATTATTATTATTATTATTATTATTATTATTATTATTATTATTATTATTATTAGTATTATTATTATTATTATTAATTGATTATTTCCATATTCATTAATTATTTAAATTAACATGCATTAATATAATTATTAATTTTAAAGTAATCATTAGTTATTGGTATTAATATGATTATTATCTTATTTTCTAATATATTAATTATCTTTATTTTATTATTAAATATTATCTGTTATCGTTATATTATTATTCATTAGATATTAATTATTATTATATATTTAAATAATTTCATATTTCCGTGTATAAGCATGTGCTTATTACCTAAATTTCAGCATTCGCTATATTTTGGGGATTCGCTTATAATTAAAGCTGTGTGTCCAACGATCGTTGAGATGCCAAACACAGTAATTAAACTAGTCTATAACAAAATCATATGGCACGCTCTTCTGGTCTTGCGTGGGGTTCTTAACAACCACTTTGATTGCTAGACATTAGATTGGGGGTACGACACACCCAACATCTACTCCGCATGGAATAAACACGAAGAAGAATAGTAAATAACTCTAATTAATAATAAAAAAATATAATATATATTACAATTAATGAATATATTATAATTTTTATATTTAATTATTAATTTTTACCTAAAACAATTTATATCATAATAAGTAAATTATTAAAAACTATTAATTAATACAAGGTTATTAATAATAAACAAGACACAAAAAAGTTGATGTTCATTTTAAAATTTATAAATTATCTACATTTATTATATAGTTAGTTTTTGAAGATAAGATATATATATAAATATATTAATATAATAATATCATTATATATATCCCAAAATAGAATAAATTAAGGCAATATACCAATAAAAAAATAATACAATAGAAAAGACTAAATGAATAGATAAAGAGAATAAAAATTACTCCATGATAGCATGAATTATAACGGATTTTTGATATTGAGGTTGTGGTCTTTTATACGAAGGCCCTAGACAGAAATAAAAGGATTTATAGTTAAATAAATGATTGTAATCTAATATGCTTACGATTAGGTAGTTAAAGAATCCATAAAGATTAAAGATAAAAAATAATTTCAAATATATATAGTCTGAAATTATAGAAAAAAGGTAAAAAAATTAATAAAAAATTTAAAAAGATCAAAACCTCGGATTTGTGATAAAAAAAAAAAAAAAAATAAAATAAGGAAAAGATATCTATTGTTTTAGTGTAGTGAGAAAGAGTTATCAGGTACAAATCAAAAAAAAAAAAGAGAATGCAGATGAAAAAAGCGTAGCCCGCATTGGAGAAAGGCTTTCAGCGAAGCGGTCTGTTTGCCTGCTTACTTATAAACGCAGCCTGCAAAATGACAAATATAAATAAGATACTAAAAAATGAGATCAGTCAAGATAGTAAAAATAGAAAGATATGATAAATTAATA
This sequence comes from Trachelipus rathkii, assembly GCA_015478945.1. Lineage (NCBI taxonomy): Eukaryota > Metazoa > Arthropoda > Malacostraca > Isopoda > Trachelipodidae > Trachelipus > Trachelipus rathkii. The sequence goes on from JABUQX010075924.1 coordinate 48,259, forward strand.
AGATATAATATAAATCAATTCAAAAAAACAAAAAAATAAAAAAGAATATATATTAATAAAATTAATTCTTTAATATAAAATAAAATAAAGAAAAAAAATAAAAAAAATAATAAATAAAAAAAAATAAAAAAAAAAAAAAAAAAAAGATAAAAAAAAAAAATAAAGAAATTATAAAGTTGATAGAGTTATATAAGAAGAAAAAAAATAATAAATAACAATTTATAAAAAGAAAAAAAAAGAAAAATAAAAAGAAAAAAAAAAAAAAAAAGAAAATAAGAAAAAAAAAAAAAAATAAAAGAAACACATAAAGGGATGTGAGAATTAAAGATAAAATATAAATGATTAAAAAAAGGAAAAACGGGTTATAAATGTAAGGAACGGTTTATTATATGTTAAAAGTAATAAAAGGGTGCCGCCTAATTACATTAGGATTCAATGTGTAAGTTTAGTAATCATTTTGTTTTTAAATTAGAAATTTTATTATATGCTTTCACTATTCTTAATATTAATAGAAAGTATTAAATAGACTTCTAACAAAGCAAGTTTACATATCACCAATTAAACAAAAAAAAATACAAATAAAAAAAAAAAGAAAGAAAAAGTAATAAAAGAGGTTTTTTAAAAACAAAAAATGAATTTAATTTTATTATATTAATTTAAATTATTATATTAGATTTAATATTTTTTATATTATTATCTAAAGACATTATATATATATTTTATATATTATAATATTAATATATGTATATTAAAATATCTATAAATTATAAAATAAAAATAAATAATACAAAAGAAAAAAAAATAAAAATAATATTGAGCCATCCCATAGACATGCATTGTAAATAAACTATAAGCTAGATACAGTGAAACTAAATAATATTATCAATGTACATTAAAAAAAAATTAATTAAATTATCTATAGAAAAATAAGAAAAGAAAAAATAAAATAACTTATTCATTTCTAAATATTTATATTAATAACAACTATTAGTTAATTTAGTATTATCTTATAGGTTGGCACGGCGTACGATTCATTAAGTTGCCCATGATTGGAAAGCAAAGATAAATAAAATTTAAAAAAGAAAAAAAGCAGAATATAAAAAAAAAAAAATTAAAAATATACCTTCTTTTTTTTTTTATATTTATATTATACGAAAAATTGAATAAATACAACTTGAGAGAATGTATTAATTATTATTCTTTTTGTTATTCCATTTTAGGTGTGATTCGAGCCGACGGGGGGACTAGAGGAGAGGGATTCAGAGTCTCCCCCGTGTAAAACAAGATAAAGGAATATTACGAGAAATTCACCGACTTTTGTATATTATTTATATATATTTAATAACTAACTAAAAAAAATAAAAAAAAAGCCAAACAATAAAAAAAATAAAAAAAGGGGTAAAAAATACTTTAGTTAAAAATTAATATCATTTTTTGAGTAAAAATAATATATTTAAAAAGCTAATATCAACTTACTACTACGAGCGCTAAGACTGCCTTCTTACTTCTCGAAAACGATAATTATCATAATCCAAATCTACTTAAACATTTTATATTAAATTTAAAATAACTAAATTTTAATAAATTTTTCAAAAGCGTTAATTAGTTACAGTATTAATTATATTATTTTTTTTTTTTATTATTAATTTCATTATGATATGATCTAAATGTCTCGTTACTGAGGGATTAATAAATTGTGTATTTCATTTATTTATTACTTAGTAGCTATATTTTATGTTTTTTAAGTATTGCTTGGATATGTGCTTTTCCCTATTACCTACAATAATTATATAGAATATTTTAAATTATATCATTATATTATTTTCTAGGTAATTAAAGTAAAAATATTTTTTTTAATAAATCATCTAACTCTTTACTAACCTATAATAGCTATATATAGCTCTTAATTAATTTATATTATAGAATATATTACATTATCTATTAATTTAAACCCATCACTCTATTTATCATATACTGATATTCTACTTCTTTTCTTTCGTTTTAGTCAAGTACTTATTGTTTTTAGCCAATTGTTACATGCCTTCCCCCCGCATTCAATTTTTCGATCTTTAATTTATCTTCCTTTTAAAAAATAAGAATTTTTACTTTTTGATTTTCTAATTTAACAAATTTTCAGTATATTAACTATTGAAGAAAAATAGTGACATATAAGCAACTTGAATATATATATTATATATATATATTAGTATAGTATATATTATATATTATTATATAAAATATGTACATACTATAGCGTATCTATAATATATATACTATATACTTATATATATTTATATATATGATATTTATTATTATGTATGATATATATTAATTTTATTAGTAATTATTATTATATTCGGTGGCTGCCGGCTCAAGAAAGGACTATAGACTTTTGAAGGAAGTTTATTTAGAGAGAAAGTTACTGATAATATATGTAGCAACATTGAAAAGGTGTATTAGGATGGCGATATCTAAAAATATCGATAAGCTGATATAAATTGGAATATTTAAAAAAATCATATATCGCTTTTCGATATTTGGTAGAAAATATCTCATATTCGATATATATGTATTTCGTATATTATAATGTCCGATTATGGATATTTAGAATATATCTATTTATTATTATAGATTAGGGTATTTATATTTATATATATATATATCAAAAAACTCTCTCTTATCTTATTATTAAATCAATATTATATCAATTATTTACACATTATAATATTAAATTAATCTAAAAAAACTTTATTGGGATAAATAATAATAAATCATATATATAAATATAAATATAATAATATTATGTTAATATAAAAACAAATATAATATTATATCAACCCCTCGCTTTTTGTATATTATTTAATAAATTAGTTATTTTAGATTATATAATATATTTATAGTATATATAATAAGTAATAATTTAAATGTTTTTAATAAATAAGTTATAAATTCACTCTATTAGTATATATTTATTATCTGTATACTAGCTCAAGATTACGAAAAGATTACTAATTAGCTACATTCGACGAAAGCTTACAGTAAAATTCCGACGATGCTTTTTTTGGAATCACGTCTTGGCAATTTTCTAAGTGAATTAAAAGAAAAGTATAAAGCTATAAACAAAAATACAAAGTTGTTGGAATGTACCGATGTTTTTTTATTTTACAACGGGAGAAATGATGTTGTTAACAGTTTTATTTTTGGCAGAATCACAGTTCGTTCGTTATTTTACAGTTATTACGATTTTAATACTAATAACTATATTTATTATTTTATTATTTATATATATATATATATATTTATATAGTATATATTGTATATTAGTATATTATATATATATTATATATTATTATATGATATTATAATTATATATTATTATATATGTATATTCACTATAATTTTTAAATCCGATTACAACTATTATATAATAGGTTGTGTCGATTATGGATTAGTTTTGTCCTATATATATTAATTATATATTTAATATTTAGTGTACATTAATATTTTAGTATAATTTCTCTTTATATTTAGTATATAATATATTAATAATTATATATTTATATATATATTTATATATATATTTATATGTAGATAAATTTTATTATATATGATCACTCATTAACGGTTAGCTTTTAATTTATAAATATGAAGCAGGCGTATTTACAGAAGATAAATGTGATAGATAATAGGAAAAGGATCTTCACTCTTACTCCTTTATTATATTTCAGGTCTTCTTTTTCTTGACACGTGTTTTACCTATATGGTAGGATCGGATTCTGAAGTTTGTATGCTGAAAGGTTGATGTTGGTTTAAGGAACTGGGGTGAGTTTTATATTTTTTTTTTGATGGTTATAGAAATAAAATAATAAGTAAAATTTCAGGTTTCTGCTACTTTATTGAATGCCTCAAATTAAAATCCCTTTTTATTATATTTCGGTATTTTAAAATTGAAAAAAATATAAGGAAAAGCAAACTATAGAACTGTACTGTACTGTCAAATTAATGATTTTATTATTTAAGTAAAAATAATATTGTCAGACTTAGCGAAAATTTATTATTATATTAAATTGTGATTGAGGTAAGAAAACTGGATTTTCTTAATTTTATCGATTCAATTTATCATATGTTGGAATAATAAAAATTTATAAATGATATTTATTTGATATTATATAATAATTTAAATTAAAATAATATATAATCAAATATACTTAAAAAATAGTATCAAAAAATGAAAATTATTGAAGGGATATATGCTTCAAGAAGAATCTAATATTCAAGTATTAATACAATGGAACAAAAGATAGTATGTGAGTAGAATAGGATATATCACTAATATATAGCGATAAGTTACAATTAGGGGACAAAGCATTTAAGATAATAGAAAATTACATATTTCGTATTTCGTACTGTGGCCCTATTCATAAAAAACATGTCCATTACACATGTTAGTTCATTTAATATTTCAGCGCACAAAGCAAAAATCGTAATCCCCCGCCAAATAACATGGTTAAGCTCTTAAAGTTCATATTGTACCTCGTACTGTTTAACTGTAAACCTGGGTAGGCCTCTCAAGGAGTTGGTTGCGGGCGGTTTATAGAATTTTATCTTATACATATGATTTTTTCGTCTACACATTAGACATACAATATAACTTAGAACACAACTCTACAGATAGCTACATAGATAGTAATCAATCAGGGATTAGATGACTAGTCAGATGATGGACTGAAGATCTTATTTTAAATGTAGCTTTTACGAGATATCAATCATAAAATAATGAAATTTTTAAATAAATCGCTTAAAACAAAAAAAATCAAAGGAAATATAATATGATCTTTATTTTAATTCTTTCTTTTTTCAATTGAAATTACAAAGTTAGTTACTACTACTTTATTCTAATTTATTATATTCAATGTAATAATAAGTAATTATAATATTATTAAATTTATTATACGATATTAACTATCTGACATTATATAATGATTATTTTGTAATTACTGCTGATAATATAGCTAACTATCTTTGTAATGTAGTAGATTAATTAATGAACAATCCATAGCAAAGAAACTACAGACTGACTAACTAAGATAATATTGTATCGTATTGAAGTAAAATAGAAATTACATATACCATTAACTTAAAGAAGCCTATCTTTATTTTCTTTTATTTCTTACTATTCACTATAAAATTATAGTATTCTTTTAAAATATTTTTGTTTTCATGAAGAAATGTTTAATATCAAATTTTTATCTTATCTGCAGAATTTTTCTGGTCTTAAACAGACTGTGATTGATTATGACTAGGACTTAATTCTCCTTTCATTTGAAGAAGGTTGTTTCCTTATGAGATGTATCGTTATCTGCGAGACTCAGACAAGGCCTGTTGCATTTACAGTAACAGATTTAAAAATTGCTTAAGAGTAAATAGTTTGCGGAGACATGCCAATTTTATATTGACCCATTCAGATAGAATAATTTTATTAAGGAACACAATTGACATTTATCGCATTCTATCGGCGGCATTTACATTGATTTTTTAAAATGTTTTGAATGTGACCGTTATTGTTTCTGTCATTTTTTGTTTCAGGTGTAAAGACAATGTAGATATGTGGGAATACGATTTTGTATGAGTGGATCCTGCCCTCTCCTATTTTGGTCATCCGAAAGGACAAACATATAGCCAAACGAAAAATTATATACAAGAAATGTTTTGGCTTATTTTATTAGAGCCCGAATCCATGGGGGGTGACAAAATTGGGAGTAAAGATCCGTGGAAAAGGTTTTCATCAATAACCTTTACTAATTCAGGGTGTCTGGGAGAGGGGGATAAAGAGTTTTATATTTTGTTTCCTTTGACGTGGCTTTAAATTTTTTTTGAAAAAGAGGATATTCACAAATTTGTCGGGTTTTCGATATTAGTATGCCCAAAAAATCGATCGTTATCGATTATCCTTGCCATGAAATTGCTTAAATTCAAATATTGATTACTTCTTGGGCAGAGCAAAAATACTTCGTATTTTTAGTCCCCTCGACTAAATATGATTTTTTTCTGGGCATCTACAGTGATATTTCAAAAAAAAAAATAAAAAATAAATAAAAACAAATATTAATTTTTTGTATTTACTTCTTCGTATTTTGCTGAGTTTTGTATGTTTGTATGTTTGTCTGTAGTACTATTTTTATTTGTAATGCAACCTTTACATTTTTAAATTGTGGTTTTGCAACAAAACGGTTTTGTTTATTTTTATTTATTTTGTTGTAATATTTATAGCAATTATATTTTTTTTGCCAATGGGTCAAATAGTTTTGAATCGCGCCAAAAATTATCGTATGCTAATGCCAAAACGATACTCAGTGGAGCAGGAAGTCGGTGGGTTCCTGCTTCGTTAAAAAAAATCCCCGTTAATTTTTTTTCAAATAATTGAAATAAAAAATAAAACAAAATTTGAATTTCCGAAAAAAAAAAAAAATATTCTGTTTGGACAATGGTTTAGAAAAGTTATAATGGGAGAATCGATTTTACAAGTATTTCTGTATTAAGAGCTTTAGAGTCAGAGAATACAGAAAATTTTTTAAATAAATAATTATTTTGTGGAATCTCTATAATGAGGACTGCTTTTTCTTGATCTTCAATCGACCTGAGTTCTTGGACAAGAAAATTTTTTTTTTGCTTTTCTTAATGTTTTTTCTAACATCCACTATGTATCTATCTACACTATCTATCTATCTTATTAAAATCTAGTCTAAAATCTATCAATTCTATCAATGTATCTAAATATAAATAATAACTATCTTTTATCTATCTAATTGTCTCTATCTATATATCTATCTAATTATTTTTTACTGTTTATAGGTCTAAATTAAATAAAAGAACTTAAAAAAGACTATCTTATTGTTAGTTTATCATCTATTCTATTCTATACTCTATCTATCTATCTATCTATCTATTCTATCTACTTCTATCTATCTATATCTAAAAGTAATCTATCTCTATCTATCTATCTATCTATTATTATATCTATTTATCTATTAAATGATTTTCCCCCCCCCAGCATAGCTTTTCTCGACCAGACAACGTATTGCTCCTCTTCTGCTTTCTAACCTGGAGCAGGATCATTACCGGGACCAAACAAAAATAAAACTAATCATGAATAAATAATATAATCTTTTTTCCTCAAAAAAATTGCTATTTGAAGTAAAAAGAGCGAGTCTTCTCAATGGAATATTTCAATGTTGCATTGTAAAATTCTCATGTATTATTTATTATTAGGAGAGCTGGATTAAAATTAATGGAACGGTAAGTGTTATTCTAATTTGGTTATTGCAGCTTTGTTTAAATCTTGACGACTGTCTGTTTTTCTCTTCTATGTCTAACCATTGGGTCAGGGGTTTTCTCCAGATGAATATCGAGCGGTGCGGTGTGCGGTCGGTGGGGTGCGTCGGTTTGCGGTGGGTCGGTCGTGCGGTGCGGTTGTGAGTACGGGTGGACGCGCCTGCGGTGGTGTAGGTCGGTACCGTGGTGGTGTCGGTTGGGGTGCGCGTTGCAACTGGTGCGTTAATGTTAAGTAAGGGAGTTTGCGGCACGGTGTGCGTTTCACCATCCTGTCTTTGGACGCACCAGCATAAGGTGAAGCGGAGAGAGATTTTCTGCTCTTTGTGGTGAATTTTGTGCTGCAGCTAAAATCCCGCGCCGGGCAACTCCTAAGCTATGTCTGATCATGTTTCTGTGTGTTCTGGCTGGTCTTCAGTGGTCCATAGTCCATTTGTCTGTTCTATACTCCGTCCCGTTTTCTTGCTGTGTGTGTTGGATTTTTTTTCGAGCCGAGTCTTTTCAGTCTTTTGACTTGTCCTTTACTGTATTGATCTGCTGCTTCAAATAACTTCTGACATCTTCATTTGTGCCTGTCTATTTGATTTTCCTCTCTGTCATGGATATTTGTTTATAATTTGTCTTGTGCCTTTCTTTTGTCGATCCATTTATTACTGTTTCATTAGTCTTCCATGGATTATACTTGTCGTCCCGTATCCAATTTTGCATCATGTTATCCACTTTCGTGGTTTGCTTTCGATCGCTGTCCTCTTGTTATATACATCTGCGGTATGTCTTTTCTATGTTTTAATTTCTTTTGGTTGTTCATTCTGAATTTAAGTCGGCCCGGTTCTGCATTGGGCGAGTGCCGCGCGTTTATATTATGGTTTAGGCGGCGGGTCACGATGGGACGTTTTGCTGCTGTGGGGGGGGCCAGGTCTTTATCGTCGACATTCCAACATTAATACAGGGGGGGTTCGTGTAATCCTCACTGGCAGGGGGGCAATATGTTATTTCTCCACTGTGTTCCGGAGAGGAAGCAATTTGCATGGTGGTTCTTGGGGTTCCCCATAAGTTGTAAAAAAATAAAATAAAAATTATAACTGCCAAAAATTAAAAAAATGGTTGCAACGATCTAAGTTAGGAGATGCGTCTTGGGTAATTATAAAAAATACAAAAAACAAAAAACTAGACCATACGAGAAAAAAAGACACATAACACCAAGACGAAAAAAAGAAAGATATAACAAATAGTAACAATACACCTTGAGTCTTGTATTTACTTCAAATTCAACATTGTTTCTCCTTTGATCCTATAAGGACAGAATTTATCAAGCTCATCCGCTATATGCCATCGTTAACCAACAGTTACTTCTTCCTAAAGTCATTTAGTGTATTTTATCTTCGCATTGTTTATTGTAACATCAATGTCTCTATAAGTTTATCGACCCAATAGGTTCTACTCAGATTAGATTTTAACTTACTTTAATTTGTAATAACAATAAACAGCGAAGAAAGTGCTATTTAAATCATTAAACAAATAAAATAATATAAAATATATAATATATATATCATGATAGTATTAGACTATCTTACATGATATTTATATATCTATTCTTTACGTATACATGTTACTGATGCTCTCGTTATTAATAATTTCGCTCTAGCTAATACTGGTGATATACCTAAAATACTTTAATCTATAGTCGAGATATACCCGTACGATATTTCTTATCTAAAAATAATATAAAAATATAAATAAAATAAATATAATCAATATAAAAAATAAAACATAATCTTAAAATATAAACAAAAAAAAAAAAAAATATTTTTTGTTTATTATTTTTATAATATAAAAATGGTATCCTGGTATTGATTATTCCTTATTTTATACTATAGTATTATATACTTATTCGTTTCTATGTAATATATGTCCTTATGATTTTTATTTAAACCAAATAAATATAATAAAATAAAAAAAAAAAATATTATTCGGCCAAGTTATATAAATTTTTTTATTTTTATTTAATACGAATACAAAATTCCTATATTAAAAAATTAAATTAATTTTATAAAACTGTTTTTTTGTGATTAAGCTGAAGGACAGCTGGGAAATTACAATTTAGCCGGTTGTAACTCAGCTTTTAAATATAGAGACGTATGATCGTTAATGTAGAACGAAATTCACCCAACGATTTTTTAAATTTATCTATTTATGATACAATAAAAATGGGAATATATAAAACCATAAGATTAGTATAAAGAAAAAAAAAAAATAATATATTGGCCATCTCGTTTTCCTCGCTTTATTTCCGGTTCGGTGGTGAGCCGGACAATCCACCAGACCTAAGCGTGGTCAGTATCATAAATAACCTGGCGATCATATAAAAGATAAGAGATGCAATCTGAAATCACAAAGAAAAACCTAGATTTGAAAAAAAAAAAAAAAAACTAGCTTTAACTATCTTAACTTTACATTGTTAGGTAGATAATATAGATTATAGAAGGAAAAAAAAAATATAAAACATCAGAGTGCGACTAAGGCTTCAAGTGGAGAAGGTAGAACAAATTTGCAGCGCAGATGATAAACACAGAGATTGGAAAGGTTGACCAAATAACAGAACAACGAGTACATACTTAATGAAGAACACAAAGCACCAAATGCGGACATAGGCCAAGAACTCTGATTAAGATGTCGTTAATGTCACACTTAGGTATTTTTGATACTTTGAGTAAACAGTACAAACTGCCTCTTTTGTGGGTGTGGCAGCAATCATAATTAGCAGCTTTGTGTGGCATAGGAGAATAGAAGAAGCCTTGAAATGTGCTGCGTTCAAGGCTACTAAAGACTCCGAGATTGCTGAATGTGTTCCTCTTACACAGGGTACGTGAATCCTTCCTGGCGCCATCTGCTCGCTTTGTAGAATACTTATTGTCTGGGGTACCGGTATTGGAGGCATACTAGAACAGTGAAACTATTTAAATCTGGGCTATCATACAATGTGCGTCTTTCCAAAGACTAGAGGATCTGAGTGGATAAGTGAGAGCAAGTACAGACACCAGTTTATAACTCGTTAGCCTACATGACATTCGGAACCGACAATCACAATAGAGCCGGTGAAACCAGTGCCGCAACTCTTCTACATTCTTGACTTGTCGACGGACTGCTTTCAGCCGCATAAGATGCCCTGCAGCTTGGCGCTTTCTTGTCCTAAGCAAAAGCCCCGGAGATATCGCGGAAGCAGTCGCTTCCATACAGCTATTTTGGACGCCATATTAGAGACCCCTTAGTTAGGGGAGTAACTGAAAACTAACAAGTCTCACTCAGTCCTGAACATATCTCCGCTCTCGAGGCACGCAATAGCAACCACAGTCGTTTAGCTATCGGGTCTCAGCAGACAAAAGTTTAGGTTCAGGAAAGGTAATCCAAGGTGGTATTAAGCGGATTTAAGTTGATCTATAAAGGACCACTGCGGATGTGTGTTCGTAATGTCTAGAAAACAGTCACGCTTCCTCTTGATTCGCAAATGCTGCACCTTTTTACTCAAAAACAGGTACGCCAAACCACAAAAAAAGCAGAATAAACAAATAGAGAGATCAAAAACATAGGTGAATATCTGAGAATAAATTATTCGAACATATTAAATCCCGCTAAATTAAAAGCTTAAATTCTAAAACTGAATTTTCCAAAATTATTATATTTTGAGGAAACAAACGTACATTTTAAATTTCTCGTGAAACATACACTCTAGCCACTCACCGCGCATCCACCCACTTCTAAAGTTTAGTAACTACGGCAACTACAAGATATAAACTCTAATATAAATTCACGCTTGTAAATATAAATTTTGAACTATTTTCAAAAATTTGACTTATTTTTTAAAAAAAAGCTATAATAGGGCATTTAGCTCTAATAAAGAATTAAAATCAAATCCAAATTACTATAATTATATTAAGTAAATATAACACAAATAAAATATTTTCTAAGGAAACTTAAATAATAATCTTTTAAAAACTTAAAACATTCGGAAGAGCCTTTACAGACTATTAAATGTATACTTACTGATATGCATTAATAAAAACTTTAATTAACGACAAAACCGAGATGAAAAGATAAGCACGCACCACACACAACACGACAC
>JABUQX010075925.1:0-7500 GCA_015478945.1 Trachelipus rathkii
AATTTTGTTTCCCTTTTATATGTATAATGACTGGATAGAAAATTATAACATATTTATTTTGGTAAATCTGAAATAAATTTAATAAAAACTACTTTCACGAGTGTGATCAGATTTTAATCGATTTTCTGAATTAGTGATAATATTCGAACTGAAAGAAATTAGAGACAAATTTTTATATTTATTCTCTTGATTCAAAAAAGGAACTTTAGGAAAAACTCTTCTAACTGAGTATACATAAATTTTCACATATGTCCTCCTCTACCATGTCGAACAGTTTTGTTTAATGATTAATATATAAAAATATATATATACACTTTATCTTCGATTTTTTTATCTATGAGTTTTAAATAGCGATTAAATAATATAAGATTATATCTTTTTATATTTTTCAGAGACTATTATTAAGTCCTTCTTTGAATATTATAATATCTTAATAATATATATATATATATAAAATAATATTATTAAATATATTAAATTACTATTAAAATGGTATAATTATAGTTTACTTTAAGATACTATATACAGAATGAGATAGGTATTGATATAAGCACCTATATATATAATATATTTATATAATAATAATATATATATATATATACTATATATATATTATAATATATATACCCCCAAGTATATTTTTATTATGTATATAATTCATCTATGTTATGATTACTTATTCCACATAAAGAACTTTGATATTAAAAAAATGTAAGTAATTATAGTGAAAAAAGAAAAATAGTTTGTTTAGTCTACATAAACAATATATTATGAGATAAAAATAATAATACGTTCAATTAGTAATAGTACCATCTATCTTCCAAAGTATGAGTATATATATAAAAATTACCTCAAATAAGTACTATTATTCACATCTTGATATATAGATCCAGTGATATATCAGTCTCACTTCATTTCATGTAATATAGCACCTCTAAGTCAGGTTATGAATAACGTTTTGTTTTTAGGATATACACAAATAGTAGAAAATCTGTAAAATGTGAATTAAATACATATTATCTAATACTATATCCATGATAATCGATATATCGTATCGATGATAATAAAATAATAAGAGACAACTAATATAAGGACCCACTAAATTTTTTAATTATAAGAAAGTCTATGGGGAAATTTTATATTTAACTTTTGCTAATTCAACGAAAATATAAAATTATTTTTATTCCTAACGATAAAATTGAAGTAATATTTTTCGTATTGCATTATTTTGCATACCATATTATATATTTTTTATTAGAGTAATAATGATATGATTTTGAAAAAAAAAATTTTTGGTTTTTTTTTTAGAATAACAATCAAGTATGGGGAGTTTTACAAACTTTGAGAGGCTGTAACTTTTTTCTAAGGAGAGCGACGGATTTTCGTTTTCACTATTTCTTATTAATTATATTTTTTTTTTTAGAGTATTAATATCTATTCTAAGTGATATAATTTTCTAATAAAAAATTATGGAAAGAAAAGTTTAGCGAGAAAAATTACCTATAATATATTATATATTAAATAATATATTATAATTAACATATATATAATTAATAATATATATATTATATAATATCGTATATATATATATTAAATATTATATTATTAATATTATAATATGGTATATATAATTATAAGTTTTTTAAACAGCCAGTTAAGAAATTTTAATTATTATGCGAGTTTATAGAGGGGAAATGACGGAGATAATCTTTGGAGTCGCTAGAGGTCGAACCCTGGAGTCGTTATATATATATGATTACACTATGTGATGATAGATTAATAAAACTATAATATAATATTAAAATATAATATATAATAATATAATATAATAATATATATATAATTATATAACTATATATAATTATAATATATAATATTATTATATATTAATATATATAATATAATATATTTAATATATTATACATAATATATTATTTATTAATATATATCTATAATATATATATATATAATATAGATTATATAATATAATTATTAATATATGATATATATATTATATATAATAATTAATTAAATAATATATATAATAATTATATATTATATAAAATATGAATATATTATAGTATAATATAAATATATAACTATATTTAATATTATATTATATATTAATTAAATATTATTAATATATATATTATAATATATTTAATAATATATATATATATATATATATATATATATATTTTAATATATATTAATTATATATATAATATATTAATAATTATATATATATATAATATAATAATTAATAATATAGTTTTGTAAGGTGTTATTACACATTTAATTTCTACTAGCAGGTCATTTTTTCTTTATTTTTGTATTTGTTAGTGAATTAGGTTATATAATGGTTTGGTACTGTAGTTTATTTTAGAAGTTAGGTATTATAAGGTTAGGTAGGATTAGTGATTTATAAGGTTATGATATTAGGTATATATATTAGAGTAATTATAGGTTTAGGTTTAATAGGTTAGGTTTAGGTATTAGGTTTAGATAGCTCTAGGTTTAGTGTTAGCTGGTTATTAGAGGTATTAAGTTTAGTTTACACGGCTTTAGCTACATTTAAGGTTTAATGTCTATGTTTTATAAGGATCATAGGTTTGTAAAGTTCTGACACTCTATTAAGCCATAAATCACTATTTAAATAATTATAATCTGTCAAGAATTCATATAAGTAATTATAAATACATATTGAAGTGAATTTGGTTTAACACCAACATGTTAGTTTATTTTTGTTTAACAAAACTAAAAACCATGTTTTTTTTCTGCTCTTTTTTAATTTTTTTTTATCATTGTTTTCTACATACTAAAAAAGTATGAAATTGTAGTTCCTAAAATCGAAACAGACGTCATGGCTATAATACACTAATCTATATAATATATATTTAGGAAATAAAACAACAACAATTAATAATTTAATTTAAAAACTAATAACTTTTTAAATTATTTTTTTTGTTTGAAGTTACATTTAATTGTTATTAAGATGTTAGAGTAAATAAACATTTATTAAATGATTAGTTTCCAAAGGATTATGTTTGAGGAAGGTAAGAATCTTCAACATGTTTTAAATCTTTCCCAACCTTTTTTATTTTATATTACAAATAAAACACCTCTAACCTAACCTAACCTAACCTAACCTAACCATAAACCTAACCAATAACCTAACCTAAAACCCACTTAAATCTCTATACACTTTTAAACCTTTATCTTATACTTTCAAATCTAATTTCAAAATCCTAGACTACCGAGAATACCTATTACCATAAATAACAGACATTGTGCTCTTAACCTAATTTCAAAAATTGCCAATTTAAAAGAATATTAAATATATAGCTTGAATAACCATAAAGTTCCTTATATTTTTATAATATATTATCATTAATAATTCATAATGTGTGTATTCTATCGTACTATTATAAAAGGTTCAATACTATATATATATATATAGTAACGAATATTAAGAGTTAGAGTGATGTAACTATATATTATATATAATTAATTATTAATTTAATAATATATATATTATATATATTATATAAATATATATATATATTTATAATAATATTATATATATATATATATATATATTATATATAATATATTTAATTTATTCATACTATATTAAAATATATTTAAAATAATAATATAATATATATTATATATATATATATTAATATATAATATATAATAATAAATATATATATATAATATATATATATTAATAAGTATAATATTATATATATAATATATAATATATACTATCATATATATATATATAATTACATATATAATTATATATTAATATATATATATAATATATATTATATATATATAATTATTATATTAAATAATTATATATATATAATATATAATATATATATATATAAATATTATTATATTATATATATATATATATATAATATTTTAATATATAATAGTATAATATATAATTATATATATAATATATAATATATATATAAATATATTTTATTTAATACTATCAATATTAAAAATCGTTTGTTTTTTTTTTAAGTACTTGTACGTACTTTCCTTATTTCAAAGAGGTTGTCTTTTTATTTCTCCTCACGAAAGATACCTGTACAACAGTCCATACCTTGGGCTATCCGGTATGTCCGATCGTGATGCACCGCACAGAGATGAGGAGTTGCATGTAGCAAGAGAACACGAGACGCAGAGATAGCAACGATGAGTCTTCTTACACCTAGCTGGATGAGGGTACAATGCTAAACATAATCGGATCCTTTTTTCGCTCTGATCCTTGTATGTAACGAACATAAGTAATGACTCTCGCACGGGGTCTCGAAATTGTCAGGGGACGAAAAACCTTGAGCTAGCCGCGGCAAGAACTAGCTGTCCTGCACTTTGGTGTATAGCGACTTCTTTGGCTCTAACGTGAGAGATAATATAAGTTCCCGGTCGTGTTCAACGTTTGGAAAAATCGGCGTAAGAAGTATAATCCGCGGAACGGATCTTCTCCTCAAGCCAACATCTACGGGGTAAGAGCAACTCTCAGTGAGAAAGTTTCATGGTCAATGTAACTTTCCTGGACGCGTGTAACCTTTTATGGGGAGCATAGAAACATAAAACACCTTTTCCTCTCTATGAAATATCTACTCACTTACAAGGACTTCATAAAAAACTTACACTTTGTTTATTATATATTATTTAATACTTTTTATTTATTTCCATCATCTGTTTTATATGTTATATAGATATGCTACATTATTAATGGAGAAGAAGTTCTAGAAGGTAGCTAAATTTTTATAATTGAACTTGAGCTCATTCTAAAGATAAAAACACTATAAGTTATATATATTTAAAACTTAAAGATAAAGGCTCAGATCACATATATATAAAATATCAACATCAAATAAACAGCTAACCTATTATATATAATATAAGTAACTGTCGGTGATTCCAAGCCTGAACACTACTAACTACTATCAGGTCCCTCTATTAACTTTCTAGACCTCAGTGATTAAGTATTTATCACTTTATTATCCTTCTATTACAACCTGAAAGTTCTCTTCGCATAACCTTTATATAGCGTACTTAGTCACTACTGTTCATAGTATATATTTATCACATTTGACAACTTCATGTGCCTAAAAATAAGTTGGGGCAATAATCCCGAAAAGAATGCTCCCCGTTCAATAGTCGTTATTATCTTCATTTTTCTTATTCACATTGATTGATTGCTCTCACGCTACCTTACCTTATATAGTGAGATATATATAAGTATATATAGATATATATAAAAGGAATGCCAGCCTGAACATACATATATCGTTCCTGATATAATATTTACTTATTGCGATTCCACTATACCTGCCTAAGCTCTTACTGAATGTGCACAAAAAGAATTCACTTATTCTTAGCAATAAATAGCAACTTAGAAAAAAAGCTATAAGGAGAGTTATTTAGATAGACCCCCTACGTCCGGCATTGATGGAGAGATGGGCCTCCTTCTCCGTTTAAAGCTACTACTCATACAAGAACAAAGTTTAAATTTTGTATCATCCTTAATGTTCATTCGTGATAGGAAAACGAAAATTTCTCAACTCCTGATGAAAACTGTTTATAAATAATATTTCAAGCAACTATTTATTTTTTATAATAAATAAACAAAAAAACAAAGATTTTTGCTGCCAGTTTCAATCGTTTACGCTTGATATGAAAGATTTCCTGTTTAAACAAACAGTAAAAGAGTTTTCCCACTCGTCGGGACTCGCCTGAAATTCCAAAGTATCTCTCTATCAGTTTATCTATCCACCCCTATGTTGTATCCCTTTTAGACCTTCAAAGGTGAAAATAGGGTTTTTATTTGCAAGCTACAGTTTTTTACGCCACGTTTATATTCCCCGACTGCAGACATTCGCTTAATTATAAATGTACCAAATGAAAAATACATAGTAAGTGGACCGCATGTACATATGCCAGTCTGCGTAGAAGAGAATTTCTTACAATTATCTCACCTTATTGATAAAAACACAAATATACTTAGCATAAAAATAATGTCAGAGGAACCCATACAGTGCCTCTTTATATACCTTAAAATGTTCCATGACCTTATACCTGTTTAGAAACTGATAGAGGTTTGAAGTTAATATTGTAATCAAACAAATATGAGATCTGGGAGAGATGTCAAGTTCAACTATAGCTCAAAGACATAATATTCCACAAAGAAAAAGGCAACTTTATAACTACAAAATTGCATCAAGCCCCGCATCCGCTATTATGTTAATTCCACCGACAACCCTATTCCAGTAGAAGCTCTATTCCCTCTAAGTTCTACCTATAGAACTCAAAGAATTGCTGTAACTAATCACCGCGTTTGCAATTGGCTTCATACCACCGCCTCCAAATATAAGTACCAAAGCAGCTTCTTGTGATATCCTTAACCAATCTCCCGTTCAATCATGCCATCAACGAACCGTACTGTTATACTATATAAAAGTATTCCGAGTATCATGTTTTCAACCAACAGCGATGAAAACTATGTGGTTCATCAAATGCAAAGCAAGAGAGCATTCTACCCAAGACACTCTGTCCCATATCCTCCAGATGAGTTCGCCAACCCGATGAGTGCGTAAGAGGGCCTGCGTCTATGTCCCTTAAAGTGGCGCTGGTCTCCTCACTCATTCCACTTCAAATTTACCTGAAAAGTGCGTCGCCTAAACATTTCCCAAGAAAAGATTGTTCAAATTACCTAAATTATGTTGTGCAAAAGCTCAACGACGATTTCGTTCACCTATTATAATTATATATTATGAACAATCTTTATTATCCGCAATAAAATGTAACACACCAGATGCCCATATAAAGACATCTTCCCCGGATTAATTCCGTTTCAGTGTTTTTCTATACTGGTTGTAATTTATATTTATTTATATACTCGCAGTGTTTGTTGCGTTGAACCGGCCTCTATAAACAAGGGGACAAAGTTAGGTGCGTCTTAGCACTGGTTACTCATTATTCCTGATCACAGTCAAAACTCTCCTACTCCAATAATAAGCCCTCACGCTTAATGTTTCAATTTTTACATATATAGCAGAATATTAAATTTAGGCTTAATATGTTTACTCCTTTATCTAAGATTCTAAATTCCTTAAGCAAGAAACCACATCTATAAAAAATCATTTATTGCAGTGTGACTCAGCGCCCTCTACGAGCTTAAAGCCCCACTATTTAAGACACATAATAACGTCAATGAGTACATCAAATTTAATTTTACTTCCCAACAATTGGTGTCCCGGAATAGAATTTATTAAGTACTAATGTATTTTGGAAGATGTTTTTAATTTTAGTCAAAGATGTAATCGATTTAATTGTTGATTCAGTTGAGAGCTCCCCAAGACGATATTCTATTTTTATTTGTTTTGTAAAAAGAGTTCAATATAAGTAGGTTCGGTTCAATCCTTCAGAAAATCCTATCATTTATTACATGAATAAAAACATTTCCCATTG
>JABUQX010075925.1:12500-20000 GCA_015478945.1 Trachelipus rathkii
TATTTCAAGGTATGCTTGTGTCTATTTGCTCTCAATATTTTAGATAATTGTCATTATAGATACTCTGCAGTAATGATATATTATCATACAAGGTTGGGTCAGATTAGGATATAGTGAGGGAATTTATCAGGTAGTTGAGGATAATGTCATTCAAATTAAAATTTCAACGGATTTTCGAAGATAAAATCATCGCTTCCTTTGCTTCGTGAAATGTAAGCAACGTTATGATTGGTTATAAATACAAATTGTCTAAATTCTTTATATTGGACATCCCCTCTCTTTATGGGCAATTTCGAACATGAGTTAATTATATTTTATAAAATTAATTGGTCTTTTCTATAAAACAAATTTACCACGATACTATCAAAAATATGTTGGTGATATTAAAAATAAACTTTCTATATAAGAAGCTATATTAAAATTGTTTTACTTTTTGGCGGGATATTTTCCCGGGAAGGTACACTCACACATACACAAGATGGTCTGAAATTTATAACATTGGATTTGTAATTGAAATATATATTTTAATTATATCATGCATTAGTAGATATTGCCAATTCCAGTTTTCTAAAAGCCGTTTTATTTCAGATAATTTAAATTAATTTTTATTTGTGCTGATTCTGTTTATTATATCTTTTCCTTCTTGACGAACTTCAGCAAATTTCTTCTTTGGCAATTTTTCTTTCCCTCGTAATTCCTTTTTAATTTGGTAAAATAGTGTCTCTACTCATTGCTAGGAGAGGCTAAATTTTTTTTAATGACTTCTAGTAGAATTTTAGTTTCTGCGAATATTTTATTCTTTCGGCGCATTTAGTTTTAGGCTTAAAACTGTCTTCTGTATGGGTTCAATTTACAAATATTATTCCCTGTAGGATAAGTGACAGCTTGTGCCTAACCTTCCAAGATTTTATTCTTTCATTTATATTTTCATGCATTTTAATTTTTCTATTAGGAATTGTTCGAAATCTTCATTAGTAGATCTGATGTGCTTTTCTTTTAAACTGTGTGCTGTCTTATTTGTGTTATCATTTTCAACTAAAGCAAGGAATTTAGAGTTTTTTGAAGCTAAGTTCTTATTGTTAGTTATTATTTTGGTATTTTGTTTTATTTAATTGTTATTTTCCCCAGTTAGTTATAATTTTGGGAAATAATAAAATCATCCATTTAAGTTCAGAAATATCAAAATCCTTAATTAATTAGGTATAAAATATAAAATTTATAAACGTCACATGTAGATAGGGATTATGTGTGAGCATTGTATAACGATTGTGTTCAGTAATTTCTTTTTGGTCTTTAGATTATAGACAAAGTTATTAAGACTATACAAAGAACAATGAAGAATAGAATGCTATTTAATTTCTGGCTACTGATTTGATTAAATTTTCTCTCTATTCAATCGTTGCGCTTTAATAAACATTATAGATCTTTTAAGTCAGCATTTTTCGCTGATGCCAAACCATTTTTATTTTAGTATCCCATCATTCGGAGAATTATCTGCAATTAATTTAGGGGATATAGTCTTATTATTATTTGGTGCAAGTTTCTTAGAACATGTTTATTGACAACTTTTATTATATGCAGTTTGCCCTTTTGCTCGGCTGACAACAAGGTTTTTACTCTAGGAGATCATACTTCTAGTTAAATATGCTATTATTAATTAAACTTGTTACTTGTATAAATTATTTATTTAAAATTCAACTACCCAACAAACACACACTCACGAATTCGGCACATGAACATTTAGTGATTTTTATTAAAATGATCATGATGATTATAAAAAGGAATTTAAAACTTTGCCATGTCAATTTTATGTGATAATGGAAAATTTAAATATACGTATATTAAAAAAAGGCTCATTTCATATTAATACGCAAAATATTAAATTTTTATCACTAATATATATATTTTTATATATATATATAATTATATATGTATATTATCTATATATATATATATATATATATATATATATATATAGTATATTATATAAATTATATATATAATTATATATATTATATATATATATATAGTAATAGTATATATATATAATTAATATACAGTATATATATATATATATATATATATATATATATATATATTATATATATAGTATATATATTATATTATTAGTATCATTAAACGTTTTTTAAAGTAAAAAGTGAACCAAAATATACAATGATTCTATAAACAAAAACTAAGTGAAACAAATAGAAGTTCATCATTAACAAACTAAATGTTAAACCTTAGTCAGACTAATAAACAGGAACAAATAAGATAAAATAATGGATAATGTCATAAATGAATAAAGATTAAAGTATAAATGGGATTTTTGTGCTGGTTGGCTTATCTTTGTTTCTAATGATGTTTGATTAGAATTTAATTAAATGAGTAGATAGATAGAAAATTTTGTTATTAAGGCTAGTAAAGAAATGGGAAATTGAGATATTAATTCCTGTTTCTGCTTCAGGTTCCGACGTGGAGAGCTTCTTTTTATACCAGGAGCTGTTCCGAAGAGAAACATCACTAAAATTTAGAAGATCTAGTTCCAAGGCAGTTAATTCTTTCTCAAAACTGTCATACTTCAAGAGTTTTTTGATCTTTCGGCAAATGAATATTCCTTTTTTCAATTTTGCCTCAATTAAAGCAGGGAACTGAGTCCTGAGATATGCAAAAAAATCTCCATTTTAATCTATCCTCTTCATAAAGTTTTTCATTAAGCCTAATTTTATAGGTAAAGGGGGAATAAATATCTTCCTTGAGTCAGCTAAAAGTTGATACTTAAATTTCAAGTTTTGATCGTGTTTGTTCTTTTGCCCACTTCTGTATATGTACTTGTTGTTGCTCTATTGTCTATGTAGCAAAGGAAAAAGGCGGTATTGGTGAACGCACAATGAAGTCCATTACAATATTCTACAAGTTTTCAAGTTTCTACGAATTTTCTACATATGGTTTATACATGTAGCATTAATTAATCCTGACAAGTACTGTCTATGTTCTTCATATCTACTGAGCATGCTACTGGTAATGAAAAGTTTGGCGAATTAGCATTGAGTGAAGCAATACTGTTTCAGATTTGTCTTTCAAGGAGTTTATAAAAGGTTGCAATTCCTGTCCATGCTTGAAACGAAAGTTCATCATTAACGTCATATTGTACACAGCATCCGAAGTTGGCATGGTGAGGTATTTTTTAGAAATCGCTCATGTCTCGTATAATACTGAAATTCTAGTACTGCTGAGAACAATTCACTGTGCTGCCCTAGATTCTAATAGTCAGTTTGGTCCATTGCTGAGATCAAATCTCTTATTTAGAATCGTGAGCTCTCTTTTGTTGAAGTGAGATGGAGTGTTCTATCATGGATGGACAGGAGGGTCAAATGATTGTTGATGCTATTTTTCCAACGTCTCTCTTCAGATTTAAATACTTCCAAGCTCCATGGGGGCTTAGGTACTGAAGTTAGGTCATGTGGTATGCGAATTGCAGATTGGAAGAGAAAGGAATAAACTATAGTTTGATTTTGTTTTACTTTGGGAATCTTGTATTTTGTGAAGGCGAAAGCAGTCTTCTAGTGATTTTTGCTCGCATTCATACGACTTAATAAATTGGCTGCAACAGGTTTTCACGTAATAATTGGAGGTCAATGGTTTGTTCCTGATTCATGTGACATCCAAAATAATAAGTAATATGCCTTTCTTAACTGGGTGATTTTTTTTTGGTTAAAGGTACGGCCGACCAATTTTTCAGTGAACTCAACAATGTATCTGGTTTAGACATTTACGTAAGTCTATTGCATTTCAGATATCAGCAATTCACATTTATGATGTTTATAATAAAGCAACCACATACCTTCTGTTTCAACTAATCATATATGTATATATAGTATATAAATATATGTATATATATATATATAATATATAATATATATATATATATGTATATATATATATTATATATAATATATATATATACGTATATTATATTATATAGTATATCAATTCAGTTTTTATCGTTCCAAATTGACTAGAAACGAGTTTTCATTTATGTCAAAATTTTTGATCAGTAGCGTATAATTTTTTTTTATTATTATTACTTTTTAATATTTTTAATTATTTATTCATATATTTATCTATTTATTCATTATTTTTTTTATTTATCATTATTATTATTATTAGTATTATATTATTATTAATTTTTTATTTATTTATTATTTATTATATTGGTATTGTTATTGTTATTATTATTACTATTATTAATTATTATTTTTATTATATTATATTATTTAATTATATTATTATTTATTATTATATTATTTTATTATATTATTATTATTATTATTATTATTATTAATAGCTTAAATTTTTGGGTAAGGTTTAAATTTCTTTAATATGAATACCTTAAAGTTTGAGAGTTTGATATATATATATATATATATATATAATATAATATATATATATATATTATATATATAATATATATTAAGTATAGTATTATATATATATCTATTTATATATATAATATATAATAAATATAATATATATCTATATATTCTATATATGGATACGTAATATTATTTTCATTTTTATTTATTTTTATATAGTTTTTATTATAAAATGACTAACAAAAATTTTTTTTCAAGGTAACAAGGATAAAAAAAAAATTACAAAGAAAGGTATACATGTTAATAAAAAAATTTCCAAATAAAAAATAACATGTGCTGATAAGTGTCTTGAAGAAAACGAGAAGATCCGTATATTTTCTGGAAATGCAAATCTTATTTAGATAAAACCGTAAATCAAGAGGGACGGAAAAGTTACGAGAAAGTACATCATGTTAGAGTTAGGTATAGGGTTAGCTGCTTGCGATCAAATAGTTAGGTTCATACGTTTTTACTGCCAATCGTCGATCCATAAGAGGCTTAGGTTTGGCTTATAATTCGACTGACCATGTCGTTCAGAGCTTTGGATAAGTTTTGTAAGTAATACAAGAAATCTACATATGAAACAAGAATTAATAAGAGCCGATCTCGTTCAGCCCCGAAACATTCTTTTAACCCAACATTATTCTTCAGCGTATTTTAAGTCAGCACTAAAAAAACATTTGTTTCGTCATCAAATCGTTGAACGTAGCCTTTAGCTTTTTAATTTACTTTTAAATATTTTAAAATTCCATCGTATGAATTATTAAATTGTAATTATTGTTAGATTATTATTTATATAATGCAAATAATGAATAAATAAATAACTAAACAAACACAGTGCGATAACTCACAGGTGTCATTATATAGATATATAATATATATATATATTATACTATATATATAATATATAATATATATATATATATTATATTACTATACATATATATTTATATATATATAAATATATAATAGATATATAATATATTATATATATATTAATATATATATTATATATATATATATATACTATATAAATATATATAATATATTATATATGATATTATATATAATACTATTATCATATTAATATATATAGTATTTATATAAAAAGAGTCCGTGGCGTCGTGGCTGAAGTGTGCGATTGCACGCTGGGTCGTGAGTTCGAGTCTCGTCAAACGAGGATTTTGTACTTTCGCAGTCCAAGGACGAACGAAATTGATGTTTGTGATATTTCTGTTAATTCATTACAGTTTAGGTGCATAGTGTAAGGTAATAGACCTATCTATACCTGTCACCATCATCAATAACATAGTCAAACTAGCACGGTAACCTTTAATACCTACATAAGAAAATTACATTATCTATTCGACTCACGAACAGTAAGGATCTGTGAGTCAGAGCCTAGCATGCCACTGATGGTGGATGATCGTAGACTTTGGATTAGAATGAGGCTGGGTACTATCAACCTGATAACGTGTGCCATTTCACTTATATGGCCTACTGGTCGATGAAAAATAAAAGTAGATAAATTAATAAATAAGTCGGTGGTAAATAAAAAATTAGTATATATAAATATAGATATTAAATCATATATAATATATATATACATATATATATATATATATATATACTATATATAGTGGTATAAATATAATATAATATATATATAAATAATGAAAGTCCTCCCAAGAATATTTTTCTATATTAATTTAAAATAAATAAGTTGTCCGAGATTAAACTGAATTTCAAATATTATTCGTTTTCCCTCAAACAAATAATCTGTCTTTTACAGACCCCCCCACCAAATTTTTAAACAAGTATGAATTCTTAATCCGCCTCTGATTTTCGAAGAAATGAAAATGAAATATCCATATCCATATTTTGTCAGAATCTGTTGAAATCAATAGTTATAGTTATAGTCATAATTAATATAATATATAATATACATATATATAAATATATATATATATATACTAATATATATTACAACTAATAATAATAGTGAATTATAATATATATATAATATATATATTATATAATAATAACTAATATTATAATCTATAAAATAATTATATAATAATTATTAATAGCAAAAGTTACTGTAACGCACACGGAAGGGAGCTGATCAAAAAAAAATTATAACAGGTAGCATCTAATGATAATGAATAGATGTTTAGGGTCGAAATGAAATTTTTTTTTTTATTTTTACCTTGTTCTATGGGCGAAATTACTAATATAGCTAAACGTAATATATATATTAATATATATGACTATATATATATATATACTATAGATATAAAGTATATATATATATATATTATATGCATCATATATATCTATATATATAATACTATTATTTGTAAAAAGTTTACACAGCGTTAGGAGGGCTCGAGCGACGAGGGAACCAAGGGGGGAAGTTTTCATATGCCGTAGGGGAGGGCAGGAGGACCTCGCGACACCAGAATACCAAGAGGGGGGGTCCGGAGACCTCCCGAGGGGGGAATAGTCCTAGCCGTAGTTTGCCCGGAAGCCGAAGAGCCCGATCCTCATCGTGAGGTAGTAACTTGGGGTTCTTTAGATTAAAAAAACAAAACAAGACTATACTTGTTATTTATTTTATTTTAACGAGTAACGTATAAAGGTGTAATAGTTATTTCTCATACTGTTAAGCTTATTAGTTCAAATTTTTTCTTCTTTTTTTACTTTTTAACTAAATTAATGATTGATTCCAAAAATGTAGTTCTTTTCGCTGTAGCTCATTGTAGTTTTTTTGAATATGATTTTTTTTTTTTTTTTTATCGCATTTGATTTTAAAACATCTATTTATGTTCATAGAGGCTACTGTGAAAATTTTTTTTTTTGAATCGCCGAGTCCGTTTACATGTGAGAAGTTTAAGTAATTTTTAATTACAAATATATATTATTATAATATATAATAAATATATTATATATATTATATAGTATATATATATATATTATATATATATATATAGTATTATATAAACTATATATATATATATTATTATATATATGGACATCGCCGAAAGGCATGGCATAGTATAGAAAAATATAACATCTACAAGAA
>JABUQX010075926.1:0-27500 GCA_015478945.1 Trachelipus rathkii
GTGAAAGTCAAAGAATTTGATATAAGAATGAGGTTTTACAATCTTTCGAGGCCGTAAAAGCATAATTGAAATGAGAATGAGTATTAGTAGTAAGATACTAAATCGATTTTTTTTTGGCTTCTGCTAAGTCTATCTCATTCTCTGTTCGTCGTATTCACTCTAATTTAATAACCCAGGGAAGCATATATTGAATGAGAGATGAGTTACAACTGATCGTCTTCACTCTGGCTTTCGGCTAAGTCTTAAGACTCATTCTCTATTAGTCGGGTTTTCTGATTTTACTCTGCTTTTTAACGAATGATGCATCGCTGCCACATGTTTATATATTCAATAACTTGTATTGACCTGTTCAGTCCCCTTAACTTCACGTACCTGGAAAGATATTTTTCCTTTAAAATAATGGTAAACTTGTGAATCTGTTTTTTGAAAATATTGAAATGAAACTATATATCGAGAATGGCCAATGTGTGGTGCTAAGAAATTCAAAATTACTATCATTACTTTAAAAACCGAGATTTTTTTCTCTCACACTCGTCTCACCACTACGTTCCGTCTCCACTCTTCCCTCGTCTCCTACTCAATTCCCCGTCTGCCCACTCGTTCCCGTCTCCTACGTCGTTCCCCCGGTCTCCACTTCGTTCCCCATTCTCCACCCGTTCCCCGTCTCAACCCGTTCCCGTCTTCACCCGTTCCCCGTCTCCACCGTTCCCGTCTCCACCCGTTCCCCGTCTCCACCCGTTCCCCGTTCTCCACTCGTTCCCCGTCTCCACTCGTTCCCCTTCTCCACTCGTTCCCCGTCTCCACTCGTCCCCGTCACTCGAATGGTCCGTACTTACTATTATTATCATTCAATGGAGTATTTCGGAAAAAGACGAAAGAATCGATCGAAATCAGCTAAAAAACCGAGATTTTTCCCGTCTCCACCCATTCCTCCGTCTCCACCCGTTCCTCCGTCTCCCACTCATTCCCCGTCTCACTCGTTCCCCGTCTCCACCTGTTCCCCGTCTCCACTCGTTCCCGTCTCCACCCGTTCCCCGTCTTCACTCGTTCCCCGTCTCCACCCATTCCGTCTCCACCCCCGTCCCGTCTCCACCATTCCCCCGTCTCCCATCTCGTTCCCCGTCGTCCACCGTTCCGTCTCCACCATTCCCCGTCTCCACCCCCGTTCCCCGTCTCACCGTTCCCCGCTCCACCCGTTCCCCGTCTCCACCCGTTCCCCGTCTCCACCCGTTCCCGCGTCTCCACCCGTTCCCCGTCTCCACCCGTTACCCCGTCTCCACCCGTTTCCCGTCACTCGAATGGTCCTTTGACTTACTATTATTATTTCATTCGATCGAGTATTTCGGAAAAAGGCGAAAGAATCGATCGAAATCAGCAAAAAAATCGAGATTTTTCCCCGTCTCCACCCATTCCCCGTCTCCACCCGTTCCCCGTCTCCACTCATTCCCCGTCTCTCACTCGTTCCCCGGTCTCCAGACCCGTTCCGCGCACCGTCCAGATCCGCGCTCGTTTCCCGTCTCCACTCGTTCCCCGTCTCCACTCGTTTCCCGTCTCCACCCGTTCCCCGTCTCCACCCGTTCACCGTCTCCACCCGTTCCCGCTCCACCCGTTCCCCGTCTCCACCCGTTCCCCGTCTCCACCCGTTCCCCGTCTCCACCCGTTCCCCGTCTCCACTCGTTCCCCGTCTCCACCCGTTCCCCGTCTCATCGTTCCCGTCACTCGAAATGGTCCGTACTGTACTATTATTATCATTCAATTGGAGTATTTCGGAAAAAGACGAAAGAATCGATCGAAATGACTTAAAAAACCGAGATTTTTTCCCCGTCTCCACTCGTTTCCCCGTCTCCACCCGTCCCCCGTTTCCGTTTCCCGTCTCCACTGGTTCCCCGTCTCCACCCGTTCCCAGTCTCCACTCATTCCCCCGTCTCCACCCGTTCCCCGTCTCCACTCGTTCCCCAGTGCTCCACCCATTCCCGTCCCACCCGATCCCCGTCTCACTCATTCCCGTCCCACTCGTTCCGGTCTCCACCCGTTCCCCGTCTCCAACCCATTCCCCGTCTCCACCCGTTCCCCCTCTCCACCCGTTCCCCGTCTCCATCCGTTCCCCGTCTCCACCCGTCCCCCGTCTCCACCCGTTCCCGTCTCCCACCCGTTTCCTCCGTCTCCCACCGTTCCCCTCACTCGAATGGTTCCTTACTTAGCTATTATTATTATCATTCGATCGAAACGCGTAGAGTCATTTATTTCGATCGAAATCAGCAAAAAAACCGAGATTTTTCCCCGTCTCCACCCATTCCCGTCTCCAACCGTTCCCCGTCTCCACTCATTCCCCGTCTCCACTCGGTCCAGATCCGCACCCGTTCCCCGTCTCCACACATTCCCCCGTCTCCACGCGTTCCCCGTCTCCACCCGTTCCCCCGTCTCCACCCGATCCCCGTCTCCACCTCGTCCCCGCTCCACCCGTTCCCCGTCTCCACTCGTTTCCAGTCTCCACCCGTTCCCCGTCACTCGAATGGTCCTTACTTACTATTATTATTTATCATTCGATCGAGTATTTCGGAAAAAGGCGAAAGAATCGATCGAAATCAGCTAAAAAACCGAGATTTTTCCCCGTCTCCACCCGTTCCCCGTCTCCACCCGTTCCCCGTCTCCACCCGTTCCCCGTCTCCACCCGTTCCCCGTCTCCACCCGTTCCCCGTCTCAACCCGTTCCCCGTCTCCACCCGTTCCCGGTCTCCACTCTTCCCCGTCTCCACCCGTTCCCCGTCTCCGGCACAAATTTGATCTTCTTGTTCCCTTTACTTACAAAGAATTTAGATCGGAAATTTCCAAAAGTGTAAGATGCCATAATATTGACAGGCTTATATTTTCAAACGTATGACCTAACAGGTGCAGGTTTAAATTAAAGTATGTTGTAGAACCTACTACGTTCTACTATTTGTAACCTTTTAATTATTCTAAGTATGGGACAAAAAAGACTTATTTCTTTTTAATGGCTTTTTGCCAAAAAATTAAATTGAATTTGTTCCTTTAACAATTTTTTCCACAGAATATAAAAAATAACGGAATTAGGCCGTAAAGTAGGCATGCCTCCTTACAGTAAGCTCAATACTAATTGTAGATTGAAATTGGTTAATTTTACGTACGACCATTATTTTTTTTTTTCGCTCGAATTTTTAAAAATTTCACAAGTAGACGTGGAAGACTATAATTAAAAAAAATAATTGCATTAAACAAAATTAAATAAATTAATATTTTTCGGTACATATACGAATCTCGCGCGAAGCGAAAGCACGAAAAACCGCTACTTTTTACTTCTCGGGAGATGGTGCAAAATAAATTTTTCGTTCCTTACGCGAGTTTTTTTTCGAGGGATGTGAAATTTTAGATTTTCGCACTTAGACCTTCGACCTATCAAAAGCGGAAAGAGTAATAAATTAATCACGTTAGTTAGCGCAGGGGTCTCTACTTCGGCGAGAATTCCCCACCATTTATCTTCATGCTCCGAACTGTTTAAAAAATGCAGCGAAATACAACGTTACCGAAGAGCTGATAGACCACCCAGAACGTTTATTATCCACCGAAGTTTATCAACGGAATCAAAATCCGCTCTTGAAATTGGTTCAAGAATTTTGCTCGACGGAACTTAAACCAACTCCCGCGAACAATTTCAATAAACTTCTTCACGAAAAAGGGTACCCAAAATCCTACCCTGGCTAGCCAATATAATCCCCAAAATAATAAATTAAATAAATTAAATAATAAATTAATTTTTTTTAATAAAAAAATAGCGCACCGACTAATTTTTTTTTATAAAGGCGAAACCTTTCGACCTTTTCTTCCATTCCTCCTTCGCCTGCAATTACGACCCACCAACAATTAGTTAGTTAACTCCGCGAAAATGACGAACCTGTCGATTATATTATTAATATTGTTCCTTCAATCAACCTTGGGCTCGGACACCACCAAAGAAATTGAAAGGAGAGAAGTTTGCAAAGGCGTATATTCTTATTTCCAAGGTGGAGTGCTTCTCAATAATTTAACGAGAAAAAGACTTCGTTTTAAAAAGAAAATATCTGAGGAATGTAAACAAGGGTCGTCGGAGAGACTGGTATTTAGTTTGAAAAAACACGAGGCTCGTCCCATATATGCTAGAGAAGACTTTGACTTTATGGATGTTGAAATGCACGACAACGAAATTTTTTATATGATCTTCGATAACAAAACGCTATACGTTGGACTAGAGGGAACATTCGATCCGTATCGTTTTGGGGTGGTGTACACAGAATGTGGTCAAACTGGGCGAGAAGATTGTGTCGTTTACCATATCAGCACACCGCCGACTTATATCGACCGGTACGGACGAACGGTCACGCTTAATCATAATGACCTAGGCATAGAGCAATACAATTACCTGAGAGCCTGGGGGTGGTGCGTGGACATCTGCGTCTTCGTGAGTGAAGAAGAAGCAAAATTGCCGTTTACAACTTTTCTTCGTTAACCCTCCTAAGAAACGTTTTTAAAGGGTGTGGAGAAAATGAAGCCATGAATTGTCATTGGAATACAAACGAATCATTCACTATATATGTATGTTTGCAAGCGAACACTATCATGATTTCATAAATAAATTTGGTAATGCTATGATGATAATTTATATCCGACGCATAAAAAATATTTTTAAGCAAATAAATTTTTGAGTTTAATTTACTTTCATTTTTTACCTATTCACACCATGAAGTATTTTTTGATGTCTTTATTTGATTCAATTACTTAAAAAAAGCATATCGAGATCTATATTCATATTTTCACGTGGGATTTGTTTCAATATCCGTGAGATTTGATTTCTTTTTTAACATAAACCACACGTTATACTTAAACATCACCTGATTTTTTTATTAAGGCGTGAAAAAAGGCATTATTAAAGCATTACTATACGCTCGGATAAACAAGTGAAATTTTCGAGCGAGGTCTCCCCTTTTTAGCTTAAAAAAAATCGTATACGAAACGAAGTAAAAATTTTACCTGAGTTTGTCGGTTTTTCTCTTAAATTTTAGGGTCAAATTTGTTTCAAATTTTGTGCAAAAAATAGAAATATTACGCGAGATTTCTTTATTAAGTCGAAAAAAGTGATTTTTTTAGAAGGAAAACTAAACAATCGAATAAACAAGTGAAATTTACACGCGACGTTTTCCTTTTTTTAACATAAAAATCCCCAAAAAAAACAGATTGAAAATCTTACGCGAGAATTTCGTTTTATCTCAAATAATTTCCACGCGGGGTTTGTTTTAATGCGCGAGAGAATCGTTTATCTTTTAACCAAACCGCAAGTTTCGTACGAAAAATAGAAATATTACTCAAGTTTTGTTATTACGTCGTTAAAAAAGTGATTTTTTAGAAGGAAAAACTAAAAGTTCGATTAACCCGGTGAAATTCCCACGCGAGGTTTTCCTTTTTTGGCGCATAACAATTCACCAAGGAATCAATGGAAAATCGCCCGCGAGGTTTTCGTTTTTTCGCAAACAATCTCCACGCGGGTTTGTTTTAAGGCGGGCGAGAATCGTTTCTTTTTTTTTAACAAAACCGCGAGTTTCGTATGAAAAATAAGAATTTTTACACGAATTTTTTATTTTACCGTAGAAAAAGTGTTTTTTTAAGGAAAACTATACGATGAGGTAAATTATGGAATATTCCACGCGAGGGTTTCCTTTTTTGGCGTTTAAAAATCCACCGAAGACTCGATGGGAAATCTCACGCGAGGTTTTCGTTTTTTTAGCAAATATTCCACGCGAGATTTGGTTTAAAGCGCGAGAATTGTTTCTTTATTTTTTAACAAAAGCGCGAGTTTCGCACGAAAAATAGGAATTTTACACGAATTTTATATTTTATCGTAGAAAAAGTGTTTTTTTTTAAGGAAAACTATACGTTGAAGTAAATTAATGAAATTTCCACGCGAGTTTTTAATTCTTTGGCGTATAAAAATTCTCCGAGGACTCGATGGAAAATCTCACGCGAGGTTTTCGTTTTTTCGCAAATAATTTCCACGTGGGGTCTGTTTTAATGCGCGCGAGAATCGTTTCTTTAATTTTTAACAAAACCGCGAGTTTCGCACGAAAAATAGGAATTTTACACGAATTTTATATTTTATCGTAGAAAAAGTGTTTTTTTTAAGGAAAACTATACGTTGAAGTAAATTAATGAAATTTCAACGCGAGGTTTATTCTTTGGCGTATAAAAATTCTCCGAGGACTCAATGGAAAATCTCACTCGATTTTTTCTACGAATTTTTAAAATTCACAAGGTAACGTTCCTTTAGTGCGATTATATTTATTCGTTTTTTGGAAAAAATTTGATCTTCTGGTTCCTTTTACTCCACAAAGAATTTTAGATCGGAAATCCAGAAGTGTAAGATGCCTATAATATTTGACAGGCTTATAGTTTTCAAACGTTGTAAACTATGTTTGTAACCTTTAATTATTCTAAAGTATGGGACGAAAAACCGTTCCCTTTATTATGGCTTTTGCCAAAAATTTAAATTGATTTGTTCCCCTTTAGAAATTTTTTCCACCAGAAATAAAAAAAACGGAATTTAAGGCCGTAAACTAGCATCTCCTTACAGTAAGTCCTCATAACTAATTGATAGATTGAAATTGCATTAACGTACGACCATTATTTTTTTTTCTAAAAAATTTTTTAAATTCACAAGGTAACGTTCCCTTTGTGCGATTATATTATTGCGTTTTTTTTGGCAAAATTTGATCTTCCTTGTTCCCTTTATCCAAAGAATTTAAGATCGGAATTTCCAGAAGTGTAAAGATTCCCGATAATATTGACAGGCTTATATTTCCAAACCTGTATACCTAACAGGTGCAGGTTTAAATTAAAGTATGTTGTAGAACTTACTACGTTGTACTATTTGTAACCTTTTAATTATTCTAAGTATGATAGATTTTGATTTCACAACTATCGACTTCTCGGCTTCGGCTAAGTCTAACTCATTCTCATTCGGTCTATTTCACTCTTTTTAATGAAGATGCCATGTTGCCCTGTTTATATATTCAAAACTGTATGACCTGCAGCCCCTTACTTCACGTACCGGGAAAGATATTTTCTTTTAAAAATGGTAATTTGTAACTTTTTTTTGAAAAAATAAAATAAATATATCGGAACGGAAATGGCCAATTTGGTGCTAAGGAAATCCAAAATCTATCATTGTCGGAATAACCAAAGAGATAGAAATAGTACAACGTAGTATGCACCACAGTAATTTTTTATTTCAACCAAGCCTGCTAGGTCTAACAGTTTGAATATATAAATCAGGCGGCACACGTTGGCAATACCCAGGAATAATTGAGAATCGTACAACTAAAAATCATCGTAGGGTCTTAGGTACTCCTCATAGTGTAAAGGGGTACGGGGTTCCTGGACAAGTTTCAAAATTTCGGAAAAAAAACCCTAAGTGTTCCCCCTTTGTGTAAGGTGATGGAACAAAAAACCGTTTCCCTTTATTATGGCTTTTTGCCAAAAATTTAAATTGGTTTTTCCCTTTAGAATTTTTTCCACAGAAATAAAAAAAATAACGGAATTTGCCGTAGACTAGCGCGCCTCTTGCATGTAGGTCATAACTAATTGAATAGATTTAGAAATTGCATTTACGTACGAACCATTAATTTTTTTTTCTATCGATTTTAAAATTCACAAGGTAAAGTTCCCTTTTAGTGCGATTATATTATGCGTTTTGGCACATTTGATCTTTCTTGTTTCCCTTTACTTACCATAGATTTAGATCGGAAATTTCCCAAGAAAGTGAAGATGCCTATTAATTGAATCAGGCTAAATTTTCAAACTGTGTAGACCCTAACAGGGTGAAATTAAAGTATGTTGTAGATCTTACTTCGTTGTACTATTTGTAACCTTTTGATTATTCTAAGTATGATAGATTTTGATTTCTTACAACTATCGATTTTTCGGCTTCGGCTAAGTCTAACTCATTCTCATTCGGTTGATTCGCTATTTAAGCCGAGGAAACAAAATTGAAATGAACGAAGATTTTACAACTTTCCGAAGACCGGATACGCAAAATTGAATGAGAAGAGTTACAGACTTTCGAGACTCGAAAGCAAAATTGAATGAGAATGAGTTTTACAACTTTCGAGGCCGAAAGCAAAATTGTGAATGAGTTACAACTTTCGAGGCCGAAAGCAATTGAATGAGTGAGTTACAACTATCGATTTTTTTGGCTTCTGCTAAGTCTATCTCATTCTCGTTGGTGTCGATTCGACTAACTTAAAGCCCGGAAAGCAAATGAATGAGAATGAGTTTTACAACTATCAACTTCCTCGGCTTCGCTAAAAGTTAAGCTCATGTCTCATTCGGTCAGTTCTCTCTTTTTAATGAACGGATGCATCTGCCATGTTTATTATATTCAAAAACTGTATGACCTGCAGCCCCTTACTTCAACGTACCTGGAAAGATATTTTCCTTTAAAAATGGTAACTTGTAACTTTTTTGAAAATGGAAATAAATAATCGGAAATGGCCAATTTGGTGCTAAAGAAATCAAAAATCTATTCATACTATAAAAAAACCGTAGATTTTTTCCCCCGTTCCATCGTTTCCCCGTCTCCACCGTTCCCCCGTCTCCACCCTTCCCCGTCCTCCAATCTCGTTCCCCGTCTCCACTCGTTCCCCGTCTCCACTCATTCGTCTCCACCCGTTCCGCCGTCTCCACTCGTTCCCCGTTCCACCCATTCCCCGTCTCCACCGTTCCCCGTCTCCACCAATCCCCTCTCCACTCGTTCCGCCGTCCTCCACGCCGTTCCCCGTCTCCCACCCCATTCCCCGTCTCCACCCGTTCCCCGTCTCCACCCGTTCCCCGTTCTCCACCGTTCGTCTCCACCCGTTCCCGTCTCCACCCGTTCCCGTCTCCACCCGTTCCCCGTCTCCACCCGTTCCCCGTCACTCGAATGGTCCTTCTTACTATTTTACTAATCATGTCGAACGAGTATTTCGGAAAAAGGCGAAAGAATCGATCGAAATCAGCAAAAAAAAACGAGATTTTTCCGTCTCCACCATTCCCCGTCTCCAAACCCGCCCCCCGTCTCCCACTCATTCCCCGTCCTCTCACTCTTCCCGTCTCCACCCGTTCCCCTCTCCACACATTCCCCGTCTCCACCCGTTCCCCGTCTCCACCCGTTCCCCGTCTCCACCCGATCCCCGTCTCCACCCGTTCCCCGTCTCCACCCGTTCCCCGTCTCCACCCGTTCCCCGTCTCCACCCGTTCCCCGTCTCCACCCGTTCCCCGTCTCCACCCGTTCCCCGTCTCCACCCGTTCCCCGTCTCCACCCGTTCCCAGTCTCCACCCGTTCCCCGTCACTCGAATGGTCCTTACTTACTATTATTATTATCATTCGATCGAGTATTTAGGAAAAAGGCGAAAGAATCGATCGAAATCAGCTAAAAAACCGAGATTTTTCCCCGTCTCCACCCGTTCCCGTCTCCACCCGTCTCCCGTCTCCACCCGTTCCCCGTTCCACCGTTCCCGTCTCCCACCCGTTCACAACCGTCCCACCCGTTCCCCTGTCTCCACTCATTCCCCGTCTCCACTCGTTCCCCGTCTCCACCTTCCCCGTCTTCCACTCATTTCCCGCGTCTCCACCCGTTTCCCCTCTCCACTCGTTCCCCCGATCTCCACCCATGTCCCGTCTCCACCCGTTCCCCGTCTCCAACCCCTTTCCCCGTCTCCACTCGTTCCCCGTCTCCAACCGTTCCCCGTCTACCCGTTCCCCGTCCCCACCCGTTCCCCGTCTCCCCCGTTCCCCGTCTCCACCCGTTTACTCGTTCCACCGTTCCCGTCTCCACCGTTCTCCCGTCTCCACCCGGTTCCCGTTCCACGCCGTTCCCCGCTCCACTCGTCCCCTCTCCACTCGTTCCCCGTCTCCACCCGTTCCCACGTCTCACTAGTTCCCCGTCACTCGAAATGGTCCGTACTTACCCTTTACTATCATTCAATGAGTATTTCGGAAAAAGACGAAAGAATCGATCGAAATCAGCTAAACCGAGATTTTTCCCCTCTCCACCCATTCCCCGGTCTCCACCATTCCCCGTCTCCACTGCATTCCCCGTCTCCACTCGGTTCCCCCGTCTCCACCCGTTCCCCGTCTCCACTCATTCCCCCGTCTCAACCCGTTCCCCGTCACTCCCCCGTTCCCCGTCTCCACCCATTCCCCGTTCCACCCGTTCCCCGTCTCCACTCATTCCCCGTCTCCACTCGTTCCCGTCTCCACCCTTCCCGTCTCCACCCCATCCCCGTCTCCACCCGTTCCCCGTCTCCACCCGTTCCCCGTCTCCACCCGTTCCCCGTCTCCACCCGTTCCCCGTCTCCACCCGTTCCCCGTCTCCACCCGTTCCCCGTCACTCGAATGGTCCTTACTTACTATTATTATTATCATTCGATCGAGTATTTCGGAAAAAGGCGAAAGAATCGATCGAAATCAGCTAAAAAACAGAGATTTTTCCCCGTCTCCACCGTTCCCGTCTCCAAAACCCACGTTCCCCGTCTCCACTCATGTCCCCGTCTCCACTCGTTCCCGTCTCCACCCGTTCCCCTCTCCACCCGTTCCCCTCTCACCTCGTTCTCCCGTCTTCCACCGTCCCCCCGTCTCCACCCGTTCCCCGTCTCCACCCGTTCCCCGTCTCCACCCGTTCCCCGTCTCCCCCCATTCCCCGTCTCCACCCATTCCCCGTCTCCACCCGTTCCCCGTCACTCGAATGGTCCTTTCTTACTATTTTTATCATTCGATCGAGTATTTCGGAAAAAGGCGAAAGAATCGATCGAAATCAGCTAAAAAACCGAGATTTTTCCCCGTCTCCACCCCGATTCCCCGTCTTCCACTCCGTCCCGTCTTCCACCCGTTCCCCCGTCTCCACCCGTTCACCGTCTCCACCCGTTCCCCGTCTTCCACCCGTTCCCCGTCTCCAACCGTTCCCCGTCTCCACCCGTTCTCCGTCTCCACTTGGTTCCCGCCGTCTCCACTCGTTCCCTCGTCTCCACCCGTTCCCCGTCTCCATCCGTTCCCCGTCTCCACCCATTCCCCGTCTCCACCCGTTCCCGTCTCCACCCGTTCCCCGTCTCCACCCATTCCCCGTCTCCACCCGTTATAATTTTAACCTGCTAAGTCTTACAGTTTTGAATATATAAACATGGCGGCAACGACGTGGCAATAACCCAGGAATAATTTGAGATATCGTAAAACTAAAATCAGTCGTAGGGTCCTTAGGTACTCCTCATAAGTTTAAGGGGGTACAGGGGGTTCCTGGGACAAGTTTCAAAATTTCCGGAAAAAACCCTAAGTGTTCCCCTTTGCGTAAAGGTGATGGAAAAAAAACCGTTCCCTTTATTATGGCTTTTGCCAAAATTTAAATTGATTGTTCCCTTTAGAAATTTTTTTCACCAGCAAAATAAATAAAAAATAATCGGAATTTAGGCCGTAAACTAGCATGCCTCCTTACAGTAGGTCATAACTAATTGATAGATTAAAAATTCGCAAGGTAATGTTCCCTTTAGTGCGATAACCCAGGAATAATTTGAGATATCGTAAAACTAAAATCAGTCGTAGGGTCCTTAGGTACTCCTCATTAGTTAAAGGGGGTACGGAGGGTTCCTGGAACAAGTTTCAAAATTTCCGGAAAAAAAACCCTAAGTGTTCCCCTTTCCGTGAGGTGATGGAACAAAAAACCGTTCCCTTTATTATGGCTTTTTGCCAAAAATTTAAATTGATTGTTCCCTTTAGAAATTTTTTTCACCAGAAATAAAAAAAAAAAACGGAATT
This sequence comes from Trachelipus rathkii, assembly GCA_015478945.1. Taxonomy (NCBI): domain Eukaryota; kingdom Metazoa; phylum Arthropoda; class Malacostraca; order Isopoda; family Trachelipodidae; genus Trachelipus; species Trachelipus rathkii. Next base: position 11,827 of record JABUQX010075926.1, read on the forward strand.
TAGGCCGTAAACTTGCATGCCTCCTTACAGTAGGTCATAACTAATTTACGCATGACCATTATTTTTTTTTCTACGATTTTTTAAAATTTACAAGGTTATGTTCCCTTTAGTGCGATAACCCAGGAATAATTTGAGATATCGTAAAACTAAAATCAGTCGTAGGGTCCTTAGGTACTCCTCATTAGTTAAAGGGGGTACGGAGGGTTCCTGGGACAAGTTTCAAAATTTCCGGAAAAAAAACCTAAGTGTTCCCCTTTGCGTGAGGTGATGGAACAAAAAACCGTTCCCTTTATTATGGCTTTTCGCCAAAAATTTAAATTGATTGTTCCCTTTAGAAATTTTTTCCACCAGAAATAAAAAAAAAATAACGGAATTTAGGCCGTAAACTTGCATGCCTCCTTACAGTAGGTCATAACTAATTGATAGATTGAAATTGCATTTACGCATGACCATTATTATTTTTTCTACGAATTTTTAAAAATCACAAGGTAACGTTCCCTTTAGTGCGATTTTATTATGCGTTTTGGCACAAATTTGATCTTCTTGTTTCCTTTACTTACAAAGAATTTAGATCGGAAATTTCCAGAAGTGTAAGATGCCATAATATTGACAGGCTTATATTTTTAAACTTGCATGACCTAACAGGTGCAGGTGTAAATTAAAGTATGTTGTAGACTTACTATGTACTATTTGTAACCTTTTAATTATTCTAAGTATGATAGATTTTGATTTCCCAACTATCGACTTCTCAGCCTCGGCTAAGTCTAACTCATTCTCATTCGGTCGATTTCACTCTTTTTAATGAAGATGCAATGGTGCCATGGTGCCATGTTTATTTATATATTCAAAACTGTATGACCTGCAGCCCCTTAGTTCACGCACCGGGAAAGATATTTTTCTTTTAAAAATGGTAATATGTAACTTTTTTTTGAAAAATAAAATAAATATATCGGAACGGAAATGGCCAATTTGGTGCTAAAGAAATCCAAAATCTATCATACTCGGAATAACCAAAGAGATGGAAATAGCACAACGTAGTAAGCACCACAGTAATTTATTATTTCAACCTGCTAGGTCTTACAGTTTTAAATATATTTATAAACATGGCGGCAACACGTGACAATAACCCAGGAATAATTTGAGATATCGTAAAACTTAAATCAGTCGTAGGGTCCTTAGGTACTCCTTATTAGTTTAATGGGGTACGGGGGGGGGTGCCTGGGACAAGTTTCAAAATTTCCGGAAAAAAACCCAAAGTGTTCCCCCTTTGCGTAAGGTGATGAACAGAAAACCGTTCCCTTTATTATGGCTTTTTGCCAAAAATTTAAATTGATTGTTCCCTTTAGAAATTTTTTCCAGCAGAAATAAAAAAATAACGGAATTTAGGCCGTAAACTAGCATGCCTCCTTACAGTAGGTCATAACTAATTGATAGATTGAAATTGCATTTACGTATGACCATTATTTTTTTTCTACGAATTTTTAAAATTCACAAGGTAACGATCCTTTTAGTGCGATAACCCAGGAATAATTTGAGATATCGTAAAACTAAAATCAGTCGTAGGGTCCTTAGGTACTCCTCATTAGTTTAAAGGGGTACGGAGGGTTCCTGGGACAAGTTTCAAAATTTCCGGAAAAACACCCTAAGTGTTCCCCCTTTGCGTAAGGTGATAGAACAAAAAACCGTTCCTTTTATTATGACTTTTCGCCCAAAATTTAAATTGATTGTTCCCTTTAGAAATTTTTCCACCAGAAATACAAAAAAATAACGGAATTTAGGCCGTAAACTAGCATGCCTCCTTACAGTAGGTCATAACTAATTGATAGATTGAAATTGCATTTACGTATGACCATTATTTTTTTTTGTACGAATTTTTTAAATTCACAAGGTAACGCTCCCTTTAGTGCGATTTTATTATGCGTTTTGGCACAAATTTGATTTTCTTGTTCCCTTTACTAACAAAGAATTTAGATCGGAAATTTCTAGGTGTAAGATGCCATAATATTGACAGCATTAGATTTTCAAACTTGTATGACCTAACAGGTTGAAATTAAAGTAATATTTTCAAACTTGTATGACCTAACAGGTTGAAATTAAAGTATGTTGTAGAACTTACTACCTTGTACTATTTGTAACCTTTTGATTATTCTATGTATGATAGATTTTGATTTCACAACTATCGACTTCTCGGCTTCGGCTAAGTCTAATTTTAGTATAAATATTATTTAATTAATTTTTAATTCATTTTCATCCTATAAATAGCTATCGCCTCGAAGAATGAAATTAGTAGAGCTCCGACATAGGTCATAACAATACAGCGAGAGCTAAGAATAAGACGAATATAAATTTTTTTAAAAAAGAAACTTTAGAAATATGATGATGTACAGAAGAGGTAAAAAATTCAAATTTGAAAACGACTCGATCCAGCTTAAAACAGTCGCGATCGATAGTTTGCTATTGATTTTGGGGCTGTGCTGGTTAACATGGACGATAGCGAAATGGAAAGGGACGACCGGCGAGATCTCAATGTCTAATTTTACTACGCTTACCCTCGATAGCTAGCTATATAAATATTTATGTATTAAATTATATTTTGATTGCGAATAAATGATATGATATTTATGGTGTTCTATATCATTATACTCGATAGGAGAAGAAATTAATAATAAAATTCAATGTAAAATAACTAAGCGAAAATGATTCACGAAAATTCGCTCATCGTATATCAGTTTATGATTTTGAAAATACAATAGTACGAAAAAAAATTATTTATAATGGAGTATTCGTTTAAGTTTCCTTTAGCTTCTATTAATTAAAAAAAATGAAATTCTATAGTTATTTTTCGATAAAATAATTATTTTTCAGATTATCTATGACGAGGGGGTTCGTTTAAATTAAAACACATGCCCACATCTGAATACAAACTCAATAAAGTTGGTGAAAATATGCGTCTCTTAACTTTAGTCTTCGCGCTCGCGTTTTACTCATCGCAGCAGCAAAAGCACACCCGCTCTGAAACCCCCTACGATATAGCTGATCACACCATTCTTATCACGAGGAGATACTGCGTTGATTTTTTAAATGAAACCGCATCCTATTATTATGATAACGACGGAAGCAAAATTGAATGAGAATGAGTTACAACTATCGATTTCTTGGCTTCGGCCAAGTCTAACTCATTCTCATTCGGTCGATTCACGAAATCAGATAAAAAACCGAGATTTTTCCCCGTCTCCACTCGTTCCCCGTCTCCACTCGTTCCCCGTCTCCACCCGTTCCCCGTCTCCACCCGTTCCCCGTCTCCACCCGTTCCCCGTCTCCACCCATTCCCCGTCTCCACTCGTTCCCCGTCTCCACTCGTTCCCCGTCTCCACTCGTTCCCCGTCTCCACCCGTTCCCGTCTCCACCCGTTCCCCGTCTCCACCCGTTCCCCGTCTCCACCCGTTCCCCGTCTCCACCCGTTCCCCGTCTCCACCCGTTCCCCGTCTCCACCCGTTCCCCGTCGCTCGAATGGTCCTTTCTTACTATTATTATCATTTGATCGAGTATTTCGGAAAAAGGCGAAAGAATCGAACGAAATCAGCTAAAAACCGAGATTTTTCCCCGTCCCTACTCGTTTCCGGTCTGTCTCGCGAGATAGATACCCGTCACATTCCGTTAGAACTGACCCCCGTCCAGAACCGCGCGCCGTCCAGAACCGCGATCGTTCCCCGTCTCAACTCGTTCCCCGTCTCCTCTATTATCCGAGTAAATTTACGTTTAAAATTTCGTAGGCGCTTCGTTGCTTTTTAATAAGAACGAGACGCGGTTCTGGACTCCAACCGGTTCCCGTCTCCACCCCTTCCCCGTCTCCACCCTTTCCCTGTCTCCCGTCCCCGTCTCCACCCGTTCCCCGTCTCCACTCGTTCCCCGTCTCCACCCGTTCCCCGTCTCCAAACGTTCCCCGTCACTCGAATGGTCCTTACTTACTATTATTATTATCATTCGATCGAGTATTTCGGAAAAAGGCGAAAGAATCGATCGAAATCAGCTAAAAAACCGAGATTTTTCCCCGTCCCCACCCAATTCCCGTCTCCCACGTTTCCCGCGTCTCCACCCATTCCCCGTCTCCACTCTTCCCCGTCTCCACCCGTCCCCGTCTCCACCCGTTCCCCGTCTCCACTCGTTCTCCGTCTCCACCCGTTCCCCGTCTCCACCCGTTCCCCGTCTCCACCCGTTCCCCGTCTCCACCCGTTCCCCGTCTCCACCCGTTCCCCGTCTCCACCCGTTCCCCGTCTCCACCCGTTCCCCGTCTCCACTCGTTCCCCGTCTCCACCCGTCCCCCCGTCTCCACCCGTCCCCCGTCTCCACTTTCCCCGTCTCAACTCGTTCCCCGTCTCCACCCGTTCCCCGTCTCCACTCGTTCCCGTCTCCACTCGTTCCCCGTCTCCACCCGTTCCCGTTCCACCCGTTCCCCTCCTCGAATGGTCCTTACGTTACTATTATTATCAATGTCGATCGAGTATTTCGGAAAAAGGCGAAAGAATCGATCGAAATCAGCTAAAAAACCGAGAGTTTTCCCCGTCCCTACTCGTTCCTGGTCTGTCTCCACAGACCGAAAGCAAAATTGAATGAGAATGAGTTACAACTATCGATTTTTTTTTGGCTTCTGCTAAGTCTATCTCATTCTCATTCGGTCGATTCACTAATTAAACCCAGGAAGCAAAATTGAATGAGAAGCTTCATATATATATATATATAAGTATATATATATATATAATATATATATAATATAAATATATATATATATATATAATATATATAATATCATTATATATATATATATATATATATAATATATATATATATATATATAAATATATATAAATATATATATATATATATATATATATATAGTAATATATAATATATATATATATATATATATATAAATATATATATATTATATATATATATATAGAGAGAGTAGAGAGAGTGAGCAGAGAGAGAAGAGAGAGAATTACAACTATTTTTTTTCTTTTTTATCTCAAAACTACGATAGCTACAAGAAAACTGATATCATTCGTGGAATCAGCGTATAGAATGAGTTACAACTATCGACTTCTCGGCTTCGGCCGAGTCTAACTCATTCTCATTCGGTCGATTCACTAATTAGGCTGAGAAGCGAGATAGATACAACTATCGATTTTTCGGCTTCGGCTAAGTCTAACTCATTCTCATTCGGTGGTTGATTCACTAATTAAGCAGGAAGCAAAATTGAATGAGAATGAGTTACAACTTTCGAGAGAAAGCAAAATTGAATAAGAATGAGTTAGCAGCCGAAAGCAAATATTAAATCGAGAATGAGTACAACTACTATCGAATTTTGGCTCCTGCTAAGTCATATCTCATTCTCATCGGTCGGATCGATTCATAATTAAAACCAGGAAGCGAAATTGAATGAGAATGAGTTTCAACAACTATCGACTTCTCGGCTTCGTCTAAGTCTAACTCATTCTCATTCGGTCGATTCACGAAATCATTTTCAACTTGGAAAACTTTTGATGAAGATATTTGCCGGTTAGTTTGTTCCACTGTTTAATTTTTATTTTTCAATATACTTGTTTCAAAGATGGTTGAACACACTCTACCCATTTGCTATGTTCCCTTTGATGGAAAATTATCCCTTTTCCTCGCGCTTATGCACGTACCAGGAAAGATATTTCTTCCATTCGCAAAGAGATATGGGTAATGTTGTTACTTTTTTTTGTCCTACGCATAGATTGTTGTAGTCACTAATTACAGGCGGAATAACTTGCTTGGATATATTTTGATGCGTAAATGGAAATCAAAAGCCTTATGCATAGTCTCCGGACGACAATCGTGATAAACCTTCGAACGGAGATAGGAAAAATAGACTAGTAGCGAATAGTATGGTGCAGATGACGATACACAAACGTAATTTTCTACTAAATTTCAACCTCTAGTCCTTACAGTTTTGAAATATATTGGATATTAACTGTGCTAATAACGAGTTGCTGCAAACGTGCCCAGGAATCCGAATGTTCGCAGAGTTATCGTAAAGCCTAAAGAGTCAGTTCGAGTTTTTAGGGTCTTTAGGTCACTTTGTTGGTTGTCCATTTCTATTTGTTCCAGCTGCTTACCTTTTAGTTTTTTCTTATTGTTCTGGGGTTGCTACGGGGAGAGCACTTGTTCCTCCTCTGGCCGTTTACAATTATTGCTTCTCAGGCTCTGTGCCACTAACCACGAATGTCATCGGGTTAAACAGCAACACCCGTACACTGCCTTCGTATTGTCTCCATTATCCGCTCACACTTTCTCCGTCCAGTAGATGGGTGATCGACCGAGCATGAACGAGCATTGCTCGGTCGCGCACACAAGACCGTCTCTTGTCTTCCTATACGGCGATATTCTCACCACTTTATTTGTATCAATTGTCTTTAGGTCTTTCGTTTATCGCCTTAAAAATGACACTTAAACATTGGATTAGAGATATATGTCCCCTTTTGAATATATTTCTCTTTCCTTCCATCCTATACCCAGTAAAATAAAAAAAAAACTCCGGAATTCCCCTAGTCGTCTCTCCGTAATAGCCAATGCCTCCCTTCTCTCCAGTAAGGTCATAATTTAAATTGATTACATTTTTGATAATAATTGCTATATTTCGTGTGTTTACAATTATTTATTCTTATTTTTTCTTTATTAACGAATGTTTCTATCAAAATTCCGCAAATGGTAACGTTTTCCCCTTTTTAGTCGATTTTATTATACGTTATTTAGTCTCTATCAATATTATTTATATAAGATCTTATACTTTGATTATTACTCCTTTTTTTATACTTTACTAAATAAGTATATTTTTAGATGTCGAATATTTATCCAGAAGTGATGACGCATATAATCAGTGTTTGTTAATCCGGGTGTATTACGTTTTTTTGACAATCTGCTACTGAGCGGGTTGTTCGTGATATCTGGATATGAACGATATGATTAGATAATTGAAATTCTAGGGTGTATGGTTAGGTATCTTAGATTCTCTTCTAGTGAGTGTTTTCCGCGGTTACACTGTAGCTAATCCGCGGAAACGTAGTGGGGCTTCCTCGGGCTTCGGCTAAGTCTAATTGTCATTGTCTCATTCGCGTGTCGATTCCTCTCTTTTTTTATTTCATGAAGATGTCTTTATGTTGGCCATGTTTTATATATTGCTTAAAACTGTGGTTAGAACACTGCAGCGTCTCCATTGTGACGTTCGGTGGGGGGTATGCAGAGTAGACGCGGGGTAGAAGATAGTGTGGTGTGGTGGTTGTGGAGAGACACAGTGGTGAAGTTTGTGTGAAGCGTGTGTGTGTCATGAAAGGGCAAAGTGATTGAGGCGGAAATGATGAGAGTTGGTAGTACAGGAAAGGAGCCAGTATTTGTGGCTTAATATGAAAGTCAAGAATGCAGTGTGCGAGCGACAACTCGAGAGTGAACCAAGGGAGGAGTATGAAATGAGGGGTAGCAGACGGATAGGTAGGATCACCACAGGTAAATTTGTAGAGTGTTCAAAGCGCGGCTTAGGGGTCTGTACGTTTTGGGTAAGTATAATGAGGGAAGCATTGGGCGTGGGCACGCGTGCAATGAAGCCAGTTGGGAAGTAATGAGTTGAGGATACTCGGTAAAGGCGTAAAAATTCAAGTGGGCGTGAAAGGATCCTTGAGGGGGGGTTTGAGCGTGTGGGGGGGGCGCTCAAGTCTTCTCTGATAGGTGTACGTGGGGTTCCTTGGATCTCACATTGCGAAGAACTTCTTTCCGTTAAAAAAACCCTAAGGCCTTTTCCTCGTTGATCCGATGTTTCCTTGTCGGACTCGGAGGGGCGCTCGTTTGCGTAAGTGATGGAATACAAAGAAGCCGCGGTCTTCCTTTATTATCGGCTTGTCCGCCAAAAATTGTTTAATTGATCGTGGGTGTCCTGTAGTAAGATTTATTTTCGGCACCAAGATTAAAGAAAAAGTAGACGGCTATATTTGAGGGGGCGCGTAGACTAGCGTGCTCCTTACAGTAGGTGTGCAGTAGGACTAGATTGTAATAGATTGAAAGTTGCATTTACTATCCGGGTGAGACCGGGAGTGGTGATGTTCCGGGTGGTGTGTGTGCGTAGGTTGCGAATTGTGGGAGTTTAAAGGTGGTGCGACGGGCGGTGGAACGTCGCGCGTTATTTGTAGAGGGGCGAGATGTGGATTAGGTTATCGTTTTGGCAACATAAGGGGGAATTTGATTTCTTCGGTTGGGTTCCCTGGGCGGTTTGTGACGTACTGGTTCGGAAGGAATTGTTAGATCGGAATTTCCAGAAGTGGTGGAAGAGCCATACTTATTGGACAGGCTTTAAATATTCAACTTGGGTTATTGTACCTAAACGAGTTGTTTTCGAAAGAAGTATGTTGTCAGTGACTTTCATTACTTTCGTTGTAGTCTTTATTTTGTAACTCCGATTTCTTCCCGTGTCGAATTGTATTTCTAAGTTATAGATGTAGACTGTGAAAGGTTTCCTGCACTGAGCGTTATGGGGTCGGATCGTGGAGCGGGAGATTGGTCGGGGTACGGTGGGCCGGGCTGCCGGTGGGACTGGTACTGCAGGGTGGGGGCGGAAGGTCGTCAGGCGATATAGCGTCGAGATCGAGGGATCGCGAGTGGAGATGTCGGGGTTGATGTCGACTGTGATTTAAGCCCGGGAAGGAGGGTATGGGCGGAGGACGGAGAAATTGTTGGATGTAGGGAGGACGAAGTAAGACCAGTGTTGTAGCGACCGAGAGGGACACGAGTTCGAAGACACGAGAGCAGTGGCAGCCGGAGAATAAGAGTCGAGATGTTAGATTTATAATAAGGATTTTTACGCGAGAACTTGTATCGCGACCCGGAGAATGATGTATTAAAGACTGCTGGCAAAAGTTGAGAATGAGCCAATGAAAGAGTTATCCGAAATCTTAGTTCTGAGACGTCACGCAGATTAAGAAGAAACAATAATTCGAATGAAGCAATGAGTTAAAACTTTCAAGAATGCCTGACAGTTCCACAAAGTTTGCGAATGAGTAATGAGTTACACCATCGATTTATATTATGAGCTGTCTGCTAATGCTATTTCATATTAATAACTCATATCTCCGTTTACGTAATCGATTTCACTACGTTGATAAAAACCATCAGGATATGGTATAGCAATATCAGAAAAGGTGGTGAGAGATGAGTTTATCACTTATCGATAGTCTCGGGCGTTGCTCCGGCTAGCCTGCTTAACGCTTCGAGCTTTCCGCTCATTCGAGGTAGAGCGAGCTCGCGTTGACATCTATTCTAACTGAAAGACTGGCATCTTCATGCTCGAACCAATGTATTAAGATATGTTTATGTAAATCTTGTCTGACTGACCTCCAGCCCCCTTTACTGCACGTACGCTAGGATAAGATATTTTCTTTAAAATAATGTGTAAATTCTCGAACATTCTTTCTCTTGCGAAAATGGAAGTTTCAATTCGGTCGAGAAAGATACTAACTTAAGAGATACTCAGGATTTGCACTTTCAGGTATGCAAAGCACATCGAATTCCAAAGCCTGCTAACCAAGGTTTCGTAGTTACTATTTAATTTACCCAAGTCCCCTCGAAGATAATTAAAAGTAACGTTATTTCGCGGCACGATCGGAGCGTAAGGGGGGACCCTTGAGATTTTTTTGCGTTAATTTTCAGAGTTTTGAATAGAAGGACCGACTCCCCCGGAGAGTAACGAGGGGCGTCTAACCACATTAAGGTGAATACCTGAATATTAATTCCTAATAGACTTGGATTCCGTAATTATTTTTTGTGGTTTCCCTCGAAAAAAAACTCACTCAAGAAACGAAAAAATTATTTTGCACTTACTCCCCAGAAGTAAAAAGTAACGTTACATCGTGCCCCGATCAAAGCGTAAGGGGGTCCCCTAAGGTTTTTTTACGTTAATTTTTTAAGTGTACTATATATATATATCTATATACTATTAATTTTAAACAGCCCATTTTCCGTCCGAGCTTTGAAGACCCTTTTTTCCACGACTAAGAAAAAAATTAGGAACAAAGAAAAAATAAGCAAATTTTGAATACCTGAATATTTATTCTTTATAGAACTTAAGATCAGTAATAATTTTTTTGTTTGCCCTCGAAAAAAAACTCGCCTAAGGAACGAAAAATTATTTTGCCCCATCTCACGAGAGGTAAAAAGTAATCGTTATTGCTGCGATATGATCCTATCCGATTTTCTCGTAAGTCGCGGTACTTTGTTTTGTACACCCAATTTTCCAATCGACTTCATGTAATCAATAAAACCGTTTTTTCTGATCGGTGTAATTTTTAATTCCTGCAATATTTTGTGTGAAAAATCAATATTAACAGGCATCATCAGCAATAATTTTGACTAACAATAGACATTTTTTTGTGTGATAAACAATTTTAAACTGCATCATCAATACATCCTCATCAGTTATATGTGAGCTCTTGTAAAATGGAATGAAAATTAAAAGGTTGTTGTCTGGAGTTTTTTTAATAAACAGGTGCGTATTAAAAATAAAACTTTTAACGAATATATTATATAAATATATATATATACTATATAAATATATATATATATATATATATATAATATATATATATAATATATGATATATATTATATTATATATATTATTATATATATATATAATATAATATATATATATATATATATATAATGGCGAAGTTTTCTTATTTTAATTGTGTAAGGCAGGAAATTTGAGGCGATACAGACATTACGTATTTGTGTTGTGCGGAGAATTGACGCTCTTTTAGCATCGTAACCGACCAATTTGACGTTACTGAGCAAATCCCTAAATTAACTAGGAATTTCTCGCTAAGGTAGCGCACTCATATGAATATAAAAATCGGTAATTGAATTATTTATATAATTTTTATTTCGTTAATATATACTGATGTTATCGTTAATTGAATAATTACTTTAAAAAATGGGTCCGGCATTTCGATATTATAAGATAATAGCTATAAAATCAACACCCCCTTCAAAACAATGTATTCTAAACCAGCCGATAGTGAATTGGATCTGAAGAAAACTATATAGAAACCCTTTAGATTAACAGTGGTTCTCAAACTGTGTGAACCCGTCACATTTGTGTGGCGCAGCTTCCCCTCACGGGTAACGCGAAAGTTTTGAACATTTTCATAATTGTGTTATTATAAAATCATTTTCATTTAAAAATTTTAAATCGATTTGAAATTTTCCAACTTTGTTTAAGAAAATTTTAGTTATTTACTCCATAATATATTTAATATTCAGAGGCAAATCCTGGGAATGCTTTTGGCATGCTGTGATCATGCAAAATTATTGCAATTTTATGATTAATGATAGACCATATTTTATAAATTGGAAGACTTTCTTTTAAGAATCTAACATGGGGTGACTTCGGCAAACTTTTAGTCAAGTGCCGCAATCGAAAAAGTTGAAGAACCACTGCGGCTTAGAACAATAAAAAAGTTCATTTGTGTTGAATATGAAGGATATAAGTATTCATCTGTTACCGTTTTTGAGTTAATATCGATATGCCGGCCCCTGTTTAAGGCGTTTGTTTCATTTAAAAACCGCTACCTAAGCGAGAAATTCCTAGGGCATTGTTCTGGAATTTTATATTGGTCTCGTGTAAATCGAAATAGTTTTTTCTATTAATTTTGAATAACGGACGGGCCATGCCGCTCAGCGCCAACACGTAATGCCTGCTATATAAGTTCATCCGAGGTTCTCGAAGGTCAGAACTTTCTGACACCCCGAATTTCCATTCTCTCAAATTTTATAAGTAATGCATGCGATATAAGGTATCCGAGTTTTCAAGTCGGAACTTACTACACCCCAAATTTTCATTATTTTAAAATAATAAAAAAAAAAACTACTTCGTTTGACGCGATAGCTGGCATTTATTTCTATCTATCATAAACGTCCAATGGTTTTTTTATATTAATTTGAAAACAATGGAAATTAATGGGTGCCGGAAAGTTCTGAACCTTCGAGAACCGCGGATTAACTTATATCGCAGGCATTACGTATTTGCGCTGCGCATAAAATTATTGTTTATATTATATATATATATATATATTATATATATAATATATATATAATATATATTATATTATATATATATATAAATATATATATATAATAATATATATATATATATAATTTTTTGTCGAACAAATTAAATTTTCTTATAAAATTTTAATAATAACACATTATTATTAATATTAATGTATTTTCAGCAAGAAATTTTGACTATAAAAGTTAAAAGTCTATACCTCCTACCGTTGTCAAGTTAAAGTTTTCCTTCGTAGATTCTCTCACTGAAATAAAATATTGCGTTTATTTCCTGATATCGTGTAAATCGAAGTAGTTTTTTATCTTCATTGTAAGAGAATGAAAATTGAATTAGCGTATGCAAATTGCAAAGCGGGTAGAAAATCGAGGCCTACAATCCCAATAAAAGAAAATTATGAAAAACTCAATTTTTTCTGATATAAATATTGTCATAACAAAAAAAATGTTTAAAAAGGTATCTAATATATTAAATAAAATGCAGTTATATTCATATACGGGTTCCTACGTAGATTCTCCAAATCGCGATAGAAATAGTAACTTTATAGAATTTGAGAAATTCCTTACTGTTGATCATGTTTCTTTTAAATTATCACAAATATGAAAGAAAACATTAGCATCTATTATGTTTCATATGAGTAAGCGCAAAATTGAAAGGATTTATTTTTTATATTGCATTATTACTAACACGCCTTAATTTTTCAGGCCTGCGAAATGGAAAACCATAACTTTCGAACGGAGGCCTGCAGCTTTGGTGGAACCGGAAAACGTCCACGAGGCCCAGAAGACAGTGGTGTTTCATTATGCAAGAAACCTCGGTAGGTGTTAAGTATAATTGAAAATACAGTTAGCGAAAAATATAATCGAAACAAAATATTTTGGATATTACTGGATAAATATGATTATATATATATATATATATATATATATAATATATAATATAAATATATAGTTTATATATTAATATATATTATTTATAATTATAAGTATATATATTATATATATAGGGTTAGTTGAATATAATATAATATATATAATAATAATATAAATATATATATATCATATATATAATATATATATATATATATATGTGTGTGTGTGTATATATCAACCTAATTCTTCGCAATTCTTTATCAATGGGGATATTGAAAGTTTGTGTACACAGCGTTCGCGTTGATGATAAAAGCTTATCAGTTCTGGAGTTCACGGACCCCGTGAGGCTATTAAACAAGAGTGGGCGATATGAAGAAATCGTTCTCGGTCCAAAAAAAAAATCTTTTATCGTGTATCAGCCGATGGGGTGTTTACGGCCAGTGTTCGGAAAACAATTGAAAGGTTCCTGCAACGAATCATCTTTCATCCTAAAAAATTTTCAAGAATTTTTATTCTTCGAACTTAGCTACGAAGAGCTTCAATCGAGTCTCCAGATGAAATTATGCGAGGATGATGTCATTTACAGATTAGAACTTGAAATTGTGCATAAGAGTTCAACGGATATGAAGACCCTCAACGAAATGATGCTACGATGGAAATTTCAAATTATAAAGAAGCTAGAAATTGCGCGGGGAAATGAACTGTTGATGAACCATGAAAAAAATAAGCTTAATAATTTCCTCACTGTGATGACCAAAATGGTGGATGACGCGCTTAAAACAAAATCCTTAAATATCGAAGTTAAGAAATATTCTTCGATTATGGACAAAATAAAGAAATACGATATGGCGAAGATGATATACGACTCCGAACTTATCCCGTTACATATTCCTGAAATACTTAGAAAAGGTGATAATTCATCAACGAACAGCGAAATTTCAAATGAATATAAATTTTCCGACTACTTGTTACCTTCTTCGATCGACTTTTTGGACTCAGAGACATTCGAGGACCAAAATGACGTATATTCCCATCGCTCTTTGGGCGAAGCTTCGGGAACCAAAAAAAGAAAGCTCGACGAGGAACAAAATGAGGTAAATTCCCATCGCTCTTTAGGCGAAGCTTCGGGAACCAAAAAAAGAAAGCTCGAAAATAAATTTGAAAAAAAGGATGGGAATGAGTTTCTGGTAGCGCTGAAATCTGCAGAAGAGGACATAAAAAATATTGACGTACGCGTTGTCGTTGAAAACGAATGTCGGGTATCCTTAAATTCTACCCTAGAAAGTTTGAAAGATGAATACTTCCCCGACCTAATAGATCGTGGCATACTCGCCGTCTTAAAGAATTTCCACGTCACTGGCTTCCCAGTGATAGCGTTGATAGATGAAAATTCTCAAAGAAACCCTTGGGGGATGTGTATTATTTTGGGTGGCGAAAATGAAGCTTTCTGGCCATTGAGTCAAACAGCGATTGATTGTTTCCAAGAAGATTTCAGTTTCGAAAACCTATTTAAAAAGGAGATGATCGTCAATTTGGGAAAAAATATGTTTTGCAACGCTATCGTTCCAATATATACGCCAGAAATGGTAAGAGTTTTAAAGCCAATTTTCCAAACGAATATATTCAACGACGTATGCTCTTTCTGCGTCCTAAAAAACCCGCGCGTCTTCAATAAACAAGCTCATTTCGCGCTTCTGTTAAAGGTGTGGGAAAAGATAATAAAGCTCAAAGGGGACCAACAAGATTTCCTTCAGAACGTATTACAATCGGTAATCGCTACCGCCTCCCTTCACCTAGATTGGCCGGTATTTAAGACCTACAAAAAGGAATTGTTTGAACACACCGAAATTTCCTTGAGAAGATGTATTCACCAGAGCGAAACAAACGTTGGTGGGGTTATTTCAGAGAATCTCACCAAGGCTCTATTTTTCTTACTTTCTTTTCGTGATGAGGTTGAAGAAGAAGAAATGATAAAAAAATTCGAGCAATTGATTCGTGAATTTATCTCTCGGTTAATTTTTAAATTGGTAAAAAATAATGATGTCTCAAAAGTCATCAAATATTTGTTCGCCCCAAATAAAGAAGCAGCTTTATCCACGGATGCCGCTTTAATAAATAAAACTTACTTAGACGAAATAGCGGCGAAAAGTAAAGTCATCATCGGATTATTTCGAAAGAAATATGATTTCCTGAAAAAACACCCCTGGAGTCCAATCACTAAAAAGTTGTTAGAAAATTTCTGCGCGAATCTCATGTTGGATAGCACTTCCAAAATCTCTCTGAATAAGAAATTTTTATTAATTTGCAAAGATGAGGAATTAATAGGAGATTTCAACCTACTCGATCTTCAAAATATGGCCCGCCGAGATTTTAATTTTTCTGAGAAAACCGTAAGACGAATTTTCAGAACACGTGCATTGTTTCGCTACGCATCCCAAAGCATTAAAGAAGAAAAGAATATCATTAACGGAGCAAAGTTTTCGAGGGGCGAGGTGTCACCCTTAAGGTCTCGCAGATATGTGACATTAGAAATGTTGTTTATTTTGGGAGTAGATTTGCGCGCAAAGGTTTTAGACGACTTTACGTTATAAAGTCCCCGTAGATGCGCACCTTCAATGAAAAGTCCCTGAGTGATCTTACAACTCTTCGAGAATAACGAAATCTATACGC
>JABUQX010075926.1:32500-35000 GCA_015478945.1 Trachelipus rathkii
AATTTGAATCGTCTCCAATTTGGTTGAAAAATCAATTTCGGGAAATGTTTCATTTATTAATTTATTTTTTAAATATTCGTCATCTACTTCTAAGAAACCGTCTTCCGACTTGCTTATCTTAATAATGCGGGAACCCAAATTGCTCGAAGACTCTTTTTCGTCATCGTTTAGGGTCTCTCTTAAAAAAATTTGGCGACATTTGCATGCTAGGTTTAAAGTGGATAATTTTGGAAAGAACAGCGAAATATTTATCACCATTTCGAGAAATTCATCATCTTCCTGTGCAAAAAGGTTAGTGGCATTTTTATTGAAAATTTCCAGTTTTGTGATATTGGATAATGGTTTTCGTTTTTGTTTCATTAAATCGGTTAATATTATAACCGTTTCACAATGATCTATCGAAAGAATTAAAGTTGTCAAATGTTCGTTATTAATTGTGTTCAAAAACGAATCAGCAGCAGCGATGGGCGATCGACATTCGACGATCATGTATTTAGTCAACGTCAAGGCTATTGCCGTTGGCGCGTAATGAGGTGAATTATTATACGGATTCTGAATCGCATTTTTAATAAAGTTTAAAAAAATGGTAGAAGCCTTTTCGCCGTCATCGTTTGATTCAATTACAGAAAAAAGCATGTCGAAATTTAGCTTCTCCGGCCCCTGTTTATCGATTAGATAATTCTCCTGCAGGTAATGATTCACCGAGTGTTTTCTCGGGGCCAAAACAACCATAATATTGTATACATCTTGAAATGATATCATTTTAAAAATGCCGTAGAGCACTTCATTTGGTAAATCAATTAAACTTTTTTTCGTATTTGGGCAATCATCCTCGTAATTGAACGCGGGAGTGTTTTGATGTTGATGTCGAAGCATTATCAGAGTCTTGGGATTTCAAAGAAATGTCATCTTCATCGTTATTTTTCGGTGAAGTTGAAGGGATTTTGTTTCCGGGAAGAAATATTTACTTGATGAGTGAACAATAAACGAAACAGTTCGATACTCTAAAATGTTCAAATATATATATATATAATATATATATATATATATATATTATATATATATATAATATATATATAATATATATATTATATATATATATATATAATATATATATATATAATATATATATAATTATATATATATATATTATATATATATATATATATATAATATAATCATATATATATATATATAATATATAATGATATATATATATAATATATATATTATAATATATATATATATAATATATATATATAATATAATATATATATATATTATTATTATATAATATTATATATATATATAATATATATATTTATATATATTAAATATATTTATTATATTAAAATAATAATAATAATAAAAATATACTATTAAAATAGAATTTCTTACTTTTTTAGTGGAAAAAAGATCTTCAGATGGGGAGTAATTTTGAGATGATAAAGGTGTTAGTGATAATGGTAGACTTTTGACGATAACGGTTATCCTCTTGCCTTTTTCTGATATTTGTACAAAGGCTATAATAAAAAAAGCAAAAATAGTACAAACCTTAAAGCTTGCGCTAAGGCATAATAAATAATAGATATATTAGGACTAGGTAATAATAAAAATATTATGATACTAATAATATTAATTTAAATATATTACAATAATACAAATTTTCTTACCTTTTTCCATGGAGAAATGAATATTCAGATGGTAGTGATCTGATAGTGATAAAGGTGATTGCAATAGTTGATTTGCACGAAAGCTATAATAAAAAAATATGATAGTACACGTCTTAACGCCTGCGTTAGGAAATACGCTGCTCATCACCTGTGATAATAAAAATATCATGATACTAATAATATTAATCACAATATAATAATAAAAATTTGCTTACCTTTTTACTGGAGAAATAAATCTTCAGATAGTAGTGATTTGATGGTGCTTTAGGCGATAGCAATGGTGGTGGACTTTCCGTAACAACAGATATCTTCTCTCTTTCTGATATTTGCACATAGCTATAATAAAAAAATAATAATAGTTAAAACAACAACAACAATAATAATAGTAAAAACAATAATAATAAGCTCACCCATAAAGGATATTTCAAAAGAAATTTTTTAAAATATGACTAAAACGGTTTTATAATATTTATATTTATTCTAAAGATTTACTTATACAAACCGATAAGTGTCATAAAATTATGCTTTTTATAGAAATTTTAATAATAATAATATTTACAATCAATATTAATCTTTCATCAGCAATAAATTTTGACTATGAAAGTTTAAAGTCTACACCTCCTATCATTTAAAGTTAATGGTTGACACATCGGACCCCTATTTAACGCATTTTTTGCATTTTGAAAGCGACACCTTTGAGAACATTTCCTATGCTATTTTGTTATTGTTCTGGGAATGTAATATTTATCATTACTTCTTGTATAATAAGCGCCCTTGCATATCACAGTACAGAAAGGTTTTATCTGGGATCTGAGGTCACCCAGGGT
>JABUQX010075927.1:7500-10000 GCA_015478945.1 Trachelipus rathkii
GAAGGAAAAGTTTTTTTTTTCCACAAGGTCTTTGAAATGCTCTCCAAGCTTGCTTTTCTGTTTCTGTCCCATCTTTGTTTCAAATACGTCATCTTTCATAAGTTATCTAATGTCTGGACTGACAAATACTCCTTCTTTTAGCTCACCTTCTGACAAATTAAGAAACTTGGTGCAAAGATATTTAAAACACTCTCCATCTTTTATGTATGTATGTTATAATTTATATATACTATATATATATATAAATATATATTATATATTATATATATATATATTAGTATATATAATATATATATATATATATATATATATATATATATATATATAATAAATATTATATATATATATATATATATAATATATTATATATATATATATATATATATTATTAATATATATATAATATATATATATATATATATATATATATATATATATATATATATATACATATATTTATATATATATATATATATATATATATATATATATATATATTAAATATTATATATATATATATTATATATATATATATATATATATATATATATATATATATACAGTATATATTATATTTATGGAATATATATATATATATATATATAATATATAGTATATATTATATATATAATATATATATATATTATTATATATAATATATATATATATATATATATATATATACATATTTATATATATATATATATATATAATATATATAGTTATATATATATATATATATTATATATATATATATATATATATATATTAGTATATAATATATATAGTATTATATATATATTTATGTGTCGGTTGTCATCAAGTCGTAATTTTATGTGACAATGGGAGAAGTAAAACGTTTTTTTGATCTACTAAAACTCTCTTTGTACATTTTTTATCCCAGGCTGTAGGGATTTTCTGAGTGACCATTCTTTTTTAATATAATGCTGATTCCTATCACGGCTATCCCATTCACATAGAAAACACGGATGCTTTGAATATTTGCGCGCTCGTATGGATGGTTGTTGTGTTTCTGTAGTGGTAAGTCTTGGTTTTTTGAGTGGTAGATGTAAGCTGTTTGATTTTGTTGGTGTGCTGCGTAGTGGAGTGTGTGTGAGTTGTACGGTCGGTGTGTGGTTTATTGTTTGTTTGGGTTGTTGGTGTTGTGAAGTGTGTGTTGGAGTCTGCGTGTGGGGTGGTTGGTGGGTGGTCTCGCTCAGATTAGTGTTTGTGTGTGTGGTTCTATTGAGGTTCGGTTACGTGTGTCTTGGTCTGAGTAGTATGTGAAATGAACAGAATGTCCCAGAGGTAAGGAAGGATACCTAGGCTTCTTTATAGATAACATCATCTTTGAGAGTTCTTTTTGAATGTGTCGATAAATGAGTCGACAGTGCGTTTTTTGTATTCCGCCAGTCAATATTGAAACATTTCATGAGTCCAGGAACATCAGAGCAGTACACTAGATCGTCTCTTTGTGAGAAAAACTGTTCAAATTCTTCCTCTCTATCTCTAAACCATGAAAACGACGTCCCTTTGGCTAACAGATACTTTTCCTTCAACCGTGAGCCTAAAAGTTCTGCTGAAGCTTTAGAGAGGACCAAGTCTCTCACCAAGTCTTTAAATTCGGGCTATATGAAAAGCTGCGGTTCTTCACAACCGGGGGTTAAAACATCATCTTGGTCATTGTTATTATCACAAGATTTACTCTCTATTTCCTGATCATCACAAACATCAACTAACTTTGCGGGAGCAGAAGGTACAGGTATTCCTACCCCATGGGGCACAGGACGTATTGTGGATCTTACCTGTGGATACATACTGTCCTTCTTACCTGTGGTACATAATGCTGCAGGTTAGTGGGTGTGGTTGTGTTTGTGTGATGTGGACAGTTTGGCTCACGTCGGATGTTGGCTCTGTCTCTGATCTCATTATGTATGGCATTGTGTGTATTAGGTGAATTATTTAGAATTGTAAGGTATGTGTTGATTTATAAGGCAGTTAGTATTGTATCACAATGGAGTGAATTATGTAGGATATATTTAAAACATTATTATATATATATATATATATATTATATATATATATATATATATATATATATATATATATTATATATATATCTATTTTATATATATTATATAAAAGATAAAAATAACATATATTAAAATAAAACAAAAAGCAATTAAACCATAAAAAATCTCCTTGCAAAGGTAAAACCACTACAATTTGATAGCTAACGTCTGTTTCTTATTCACAAAGTTTTCAAATAAAATATGCAAAATTGATGTTGAGATCCAATGCGTACAGTAAAAGTTTTACCAAACGACGAATAACAAACGATTTTTTTAACATACTCTGTTCACATCAAATATTTTCTTGACATAAATGCCAACCAACACGCGTAAACAAATAATATACATGACGAGAAGAGAAGTGCGAAGAACAGTATAACGAACATGTTTTTTTCTCATTTGTTTTGAACTTTCTCACTCTCTCTTCT
>JABUQX010075927.1:25000-35000 GCA_015478945.1 Trachelipus rathkii
AGGTGTTTGAATGACTACCCTCATGAGCAATGAAGGTGCGTGTCATGGCTTCCTGGTGATGGCGGGGTTGGCGCGCCCGCAGGCGCGCAAGCCAGTGCAATCCGCCTGCGAAACCGGCCGGGCGTGCGCGTTGGCTGCTCGCAGGCTTTGTGCCCGCGCCGCGATGCGGCAACGCGTGTGCGCGCCCGGGCGTGCCGGCCGGCGCGAACCACGCGAGGGGCGCGTAGTGAGCGCGCCCCCTCTATCGCGCAATCGCCTCGCAGTACGATCCGGTACGTCGAGAATGCAGAACGGTGTTCTGTTTTCAACTTAATTTTTTTTTCAAAAATTTATTATTTTTTATTTTTAATATTATTTGTTTTTTAAACTAAATATTTTTTCTTTTCAAATGTTTAATAACATAAAACTTACATTTTTTAACATATCCTAATCAGTAAATCAGTAAATCATACCATCATCCAACCCTCTTCTGTACCCTTCTGTGATCTAATTGATCTATTGATCTATTGATCTAATTGATACTTAAGCTTGATCTAATTGATTAAGGTTCAATTTTTTACTTAAAATTGTAACGTTTTACATACCCTAAAATTCAGTAATCAGTAAATCAGCACCCCACCCAACCTAATACCTCGTCCCTGACAGTTGTTGAAATCTATTATCTATTGATCTATTGATCTATTGATCTATTTGATCTATTGATTAAGGGTCATTTTTTATTAAAATTACACCTAAATTGTCACATGTTTTTACATACCCTAAATCAGTATATAAATCAAGCCATCCCAACCTACCCTCCTGGCCAGTTGTGATCTATTGATCTATTGAGTCTATTGCTTCTATTGACTAAAACTTATTTGAACTACATGTTTTTAAAAGGTCAAATTTTTAACTATAAAATTGTAATGTTTTTAACATACTTCCTACCTAGGCTCATAAAATTTATAAATCAGTAATCAAGGGCCAACTCCAACGCCTAAGTACTATCACTACACACTCTTACCGAATTCATGTCCTTCCCACACGCCATCGCACTCTTACGATATTACCATACTGTATCAGTAGGCTCATTATCTCTGTAGATAACCGTACGATTTAGACCCGCAGACATCGCTGTATTCTATATTTGTTGATCTATTGATTATTGCTATTGATATATTGATGTCAAAGTCATATTTTTATTTACGTATAGCATTAAGTTCTTGGGATAAAAAAACAGGATAAGAAAACAATTTTTTTAAAATTTTATTTTATAAAAAGCCTTTATAACATATGTGCAAACTACATAATCGTTAACATATAAATTTTTAGCATCAAAATATATTTACAATTTTATTAAAAGAAACACTTCATTTAAACAAACATATATGAAACCATACAATCCAGTACACCAACCACTTAAATTAGACCTGCCCATACGGTTGTATACGGACATACATAACGGCTCTTAACACATAACTTGAACATTATTTATATTTTCACAAAAACCCACACGCCACCCTCACACAATGATTCTAAACCATAAAAATCTAAATGCACAGAGAGTCAAGGGAAATAAACAACATTATTTTTATTCTTCATACAACAGCCTATCCCATGTCCCCCTCCTGCCTTGAAACATCGCCTGCGGCATGAAGTGGCTTCGAAGCACTACAGACCCCAGCAGTCGCGTATCCAATCTTTCCATCAGAACACGCAGTTCCGCCTCTATCATGCAAAATTACGCCTAAAAATCCTTGTTTAGGCCTGCTGAAGCCACCCAAATATTAATCAGCTACAAACTTCAATATTCAAGATTATATTAAGACCTCTATCAATCTCGATGATTTGAGGATGCTCCAGATACACCAGAACTGAGATTGAGGATGTCAAACTTTGTCCAAATTTAAGACTCAGTCCTAAAGTTCCTTTTCTTAGGATATTGAGATGATGAGCATTACAAGCTGAAAGATCAGCAGTGAGATCATATGCATATAAATTACT
This sequence comes from Trachelipus rathkii, assembly GCA_015478945.1. Lineage (NCBI taxonomy): Eukaryota > Metazoa > Arthropoda > Malacostraca > Isopoda > Trachelipodidae > Trachelipus > Trachelipus rathkii. Next base: position 26,984 of record JABUQX010075927.1, read on the forward strand.
GTTTTCAGCATAATTCTTGAGATCAACACCCGTACCGTTATCGCTGCATGATACCGTATTGGCAAATAAGTCGTAAAAAGGCCGTGAGCATTGGGAATGTGAGTCTTCATATATCATCTCATAATCACGACCGTAAGGTTGACCATTCACATGTAAACTGACCCCTCTAAGTCCGAAATGGGTAAATTTAAAGGGGGACTTTCCATAGTTTCCAGAATATGCGTCGTGTTCTACAATTCCTATTATTACCTTCTGAGGTAAGCTCCCATTGACTATGTTAGGTATATTAAATGCTCGATAACCCTTGGTAAAAGTTAAAAATTTTAGTCTCAATTCTCTTGATTGGATATTTTGCTGTAATCGGTCAAAAGAGATTTCTCTATTTCCATAATGTTTAAACGGGAGATAATTCTGCACTTTACGTCACATAAACGATTGCCATAGTAACTCTTACAAGATATCGGTTTTTGGCAAACCGCGCAGCTTCTGCTCCTGCTAAAAGAGCACTTTATCAACATCAAGAGCAAATTCAGCGTGCTAGATCTCACGTTACCCTGATACCGCATATCCCACAGTGGTAGAATAAGTCTTTCCTGAGAGAATATACCTCACCATCTTACACGCACGATCACTTCATAAGATGTCTATTTTTAGATTTTACCAGCATGGTCCTGTGGTTCTCTACATTTTTAAATTGTAATACACCTCCAGATGATTGTAGATTGACACGACTCTCTTCGCATCTTGAGAATAATTTAATAAAGTTTCAATATAGCTGCGATAAGGGTAACTTGCTGCTGATGCGCCTAGAGATGTTTCATTTAAAAATACCTCAAGTTGATTAAAACACGTATACAGGAAATTTGTTTCGGTGGATACTATGTGATCGGTTCCTGTGAGATCTGAACCATCTTCGTTTACTAACTTAGTCTTTAGATATAAAAACACACTCGAAGGGTCAAGATATTGATCAGAAGTGCCTGGAATATTGAAATCGAGAGGTACATCTGTATTTGTGATTGAGTGAACGGGATTAATACTAATAAAGTTGGATTCACTCACACTAATCTGTGTAGGGTTCACAGAGAAGAGATCCAATTCGCTCTTACAACAGTCTGGGCTGGAGGGATGGAGGAAATGCATCTTGCTAGTACAATCACCGAATGTATAATGATGAGAGATTTGTTTAAACATTTCTTATATACAAAATAGTTACAGGTTGTCACTGTTTATGTAAAATAGTTGCCGTTCATCATCGTTATTAAAGGGCAAACACATCAATACACTTTTTCTTTAATGGTCCTTTCCTATTCCTCTTTATAGGTTTTTTACGATGACCTACACCTTGACCAGTCATCTTACGTCGTATTTTTCGTTTAACATCATCTAACATTTCATCAGAAGCATCGGCTAATCGACGTTTTACAGCTGTTCGAGGGTCGACACCTCCCATAATATCTTGGAAAGTATCTATACCCGTCCTAGCTGCTTTTTTAGCAAGATATTTACCTCCTGATTTAAACAAAGGGATGGCTCGTCTGAACAACGAAGCAAAAAATCCACCTAAACCATACCCCCTCTGCATTCTTGATCCCCTGAAGACTCGTTCTCTTTCCATTATTATTTAACGGAGCTTCCTTCTTATATGTACTTTACACACTGCTGTTCCAGTCGTGAATGGGTATGGTTTACCTTCTACATCTCTTATATAAATACGAATCGAACTCAGTTGGGTCTTACTCAAGGGTAAGTAGTGAACATTAGGAAAACTTATAACTCTTTTACCTTTAGGAAAATGAACTACTCTTAACAAAGAGGCTTTAGTATTCCCTACGTACTGGTGATCTATAATATCTGTATAAACATAGGCCATACCAGGATCTTGAAATATCTTAGAAGGCCTGCATACAAAATGTAATGAACTCTCGGTGTCATTTTTTGTGACATACTCTTCCATCGTTGGTATATAACGCGTTAGATCCTTTAGAGTAGGTTTGATATTATTTCTCAATTTTTTGTTTACATACGAGTAATGACAATTACGAAACCAACCTGAGGGGGCGAAAATAAATAAACTCATATCGTTCAGGTTTACTTGAGCTTGAGATTTTAAGGTGATTAACACGTTATCTTCGTTGTCGGATTTATTAACAAGAAACACTAAATCATTACATAACTGACTTGCTTCAAATTGTTTGTTTAAGTCTAGGAACACATCGGTAACCGATTTATAGAAACCACGGTTTACAAAATATCTTTCAAAGAAATATTCTTTCTTGCCTCGTTTGATGACTGGCATATCAGCATTAATTTTTAATACATTTTTAACATTATCAACATTTCTAAATATCGAAAACGCCAAATATGATTCAGGCCTATTCTCTATATCGGCGTCGAGAATTATTTCACTTATTCCAGCTTCATACATTTCTCGACCAAAAGTTATAGGGTTCAATAATTGAGTTGTATAGTCTGATATTTTATTTTCCGGATGTAGATCCATAGAAGCCGATGAGGGCAGCGTTAAATAGAAATGATCTTCACTCTCCATGTTCACAAAGTAAACTGATCAATGTTTCCTAATTTCACTAGCATTTATATAACTGTTAAACTTCATTGGGTAACCTACCCATTTGACAAGATACTGTTTATTTTTACCTTTTCCTTTAGACCCTAATATTTTTTCTATTTTATACTCATGACTCTTAGGATCAAATTGTATTTTCTGTATTTCTTGTTTATAGAATCCTCCTTTTATTTTTTCACCATCTAAATCATCAAGATAGTATAATTTTAGCCCATCTCTCGGGAATTCTCTGATAGTATCTACTTTAAAAACTTCTCTCGACCATCCTGCTTCATACCCTTTTCTGAAATTTTCGTCAGTCCTGGATACTCTTACATAGTCTCCTACTTTAATACCTGTGTTATATCTTTTATTTTTCCATTTGGGTTGACAGGTACAATAGGTTTCGTCTTCACCATCTCTATAGGGGTATTCTTAAGTGTTCTATGATGAGACCGATTATAAGAGTAAGCCAAGTCCTGTAGTATATCTATATATTTAAATGTATTCATCTTCGTGAAATACCTATGCATTCTTTCTTTTATAGTTCTTTGTACTCTTTCAACTATTGCGGCTTTATTAACTGAAAATGTGTTGTAATACCCTATGTCATACTCAGTAACTAGTTCTTGAAACTCTTTACCTAAAAATTCTGTACCCTTATCTGTCCATATCATTTTGGGATATCTGTCATCCTTATTTATAATTTCTCTGACTGCTGTAGCAACAGTCTTTGATTTTTTATCTTTTAAAACCCTTAACCATAAGTATCTGGAATATACATCTATCACAAAAAGAATATAGTGATACCCCTCATTGTAAGATTTATATTTTATCATATCGGTCAAATCTAGTTGCCATACGCTATCTAAATGTGGAGCTATAGTTTTCCGTGTAGGAAATTTTTTTCGTATAGGTTTATGAAGGGTAAAAGCATCCTCACCTTCTAAATATTTTTTCAATTCTTTTTTACTAATTTGAGGAAACTTTGAAGCAAACCTTGAAAAACCCCCGTAACTGTATGGCTGCTTCACATCAAAGTAATATTTATCGACCGCTTCCTTAGCCTCCATGACTCACAATGACATTAACAATAAAAATTATATTCATTTATACTGAAAGGTTATATAAAAACCAAATGTATATATAAAATATTTTATTTTTTTTTAATTACAAAATAATATTAACTATTTTAAATTACAAGTCTAAAAACATAGCAAATGTATACAAATATATAACATAGGTTATATGTATAATTTTAAATTACAAATAATACAGTCATATAAAAATTATGAACTTATCCATTTTGATGCGATGTGTGGTTTTTTTCCTATTCTTCCTACACTTGAACGTAATGTACTTCTACTTAACAACTTTAATCTGCCCGATGCAAAAGAAGTACCAGAGGGACTTGCATCAGGTCTAGGAGACAATGGAATATTATCCAAATCCGCTAATCTTTGTTTATTCAGGATTAAAGTTCTCGAAATTAATAGTCTGAAGTTCTTGTTTGATCCTGTTCCATCCTGTTACAGGAGTCTTCTTCCAATCACGCGAGAGATCGGATATCAAGTCAACAATATTCGATCCAGGTATTGTTTCCCCGTCAATAATGATTTGACCGAGTTCGTTCCATGTAATCTGATCTTTTAAAATATTATATAGAGCTATACCCGTTTTCTTACTCCTCATTGGTAAGCTTTCCTTGAGTACATGTTTAAAATTGTCTTCTCTTTTCACCATAGGCTTAGTATCTGCTACTAGAGCTGAATCTTCCTTGGGTGATTTTAATAAAACTTTTAGATCTACTAATTTTTGTATAGCATTTTGATATAGGATTCTTTTTTCATGAATGTTAACATCAGAGTTTAATATTTGTTGCAGTTTCCTTCTCATAATTTTATTTTTATCTGTTCCCAACGTGAGGATCATATAAACTCAAAGGCTGCTGTTGAATCAATGGGTGATAAAGGATTATATCCGATCTGATGCTGCTGAATGTCTGATTGATGCTGTGTTGTTCGAACTGTTGTTGTTGTTGTTGTTGTTTTGCTGTGTGGGCTGTTGTTGTTTGCTGTATTTGGGTTGTTGTTGTTGTTGCTTGTTGTTGTTGTTGTTGTTGTTGTTGTTGTTGTTGTTGTTTTGTGTGTAGAGTAAGGTTCCTGTGGTTATATTCAACTTCTCATAATCATTGTAGGGTAAAACCGCTACCTTCTTCATCATTGAGCAAGCCACTTGGTTATCAAAGGAGCTATAACGGAAAAGAGTAAAGGTAGGAACACACCACCACCTTTCTGTAATAGCTTCTTTTTATTTTTAAGCTTTCTTACGTTACCCGCAAGTTTTTTAATGATGTTTCTATGACGACGTAACTTTACCTTCTGAGGTCTGTTTAAAGGAACATTTCCTTTTATAAGATTTAGGCATACTTCTGCTATACATTGTATGAATTTTTCATCTTCACAGATCAGTTTACGTTTTTCAGAAGGTTTCAGGGTTTTAAATTTTCTCATAAGAGGTAAATACTCTGCCACTAAATCACTCATTTATTCAGGTATTATGTAACTGTCTCAATCTCGTTTAGGCAAGATTATTTTTTGACGCAGTAAGACTCTATGCGGTTCTTAGGATGAAGCTTCACATAGTAAATAACCATGGGGTTTATAGATGTAACTTCTTTATTTTACTTTTAAGAACTCTTTACGTTGAGTAGGAAACATTTGGGTAGCCACAACATTAACCTGACTATATCCCTTCTTGCCCCGAACAAGGATTAAATACTGTGTGTTGAAAGAACACCACGCATATTACTTATTCTTGATTTGAAAGATATTCTGCTCGTTATAAAAATACTGTGATGTTTAAATGATGAGAGTAAACTGTGAAAGTTTCTGCGCTATATCCTCATTCAATTTATGCATCAAGTCATCAAGGATTATAATTTTATGCCCTGGCAAACATTGAAGAGCTTTTATGTCATATAACCCTTCGTGAAATTCGATTACATCTTTGTAATCTTTAAACTTTTCTTGGTAAACACTGTAACACCATATGATTTTAACAGGTTGCTGTTCGAAAATCTCAACCTCTTTTAAAATGTTTAATAACAGAAAGGTTTTCCCACACCCTGTAGGACCAGACACAAGACATGTGGCAGGTGTGCGGAACATAAATTTACCAACGTCCATTCTAGATTGACTCCCGAACACTAATGAATAAGAAAAGGTTGCACTTATGTTATAAAGGCTTTAAAATAAAATAAAAACTTGTTTTCTTTTCCTGTTTTTTTATCCCAAGAACTTATTTATTTAATTAAAAAATATGACTTGATCAATAGATCAATAGATCAATTAGATCGATAAGATCACAAGATGGTCACGAGGGTAGGGTTGGGTGCTTTGATTACTGATTTACTGATTTTGGGTATGTAAAACATACAATTTTAGTAAAAAATTTGACCTTAATCAATAGATCAATAGATCAATAGATCAATAGATCAATAGATCAATAGATCACAACTGGTCACGAGGGTAGGTTGGGTGGCTTGATTTACTGATTTACTGATTTAGGGTATGTAAAACATGACAATTTTAGTAAAAAATTTGACCTTAATCAATAGATCAATAGATCAATAGATCAATAGATCAATAGATCAATAGATCACAACTGGTCAGGAGGGTAGGTTGGGTGGCTTGATTTACTGATTTACTGATTTAGGGTATGTAAAACGTTACAATTTTAGTAAAAAATTTGACCTTAATCAATAGATCAATAGATCAATAGATCAATAGATCAATAGATCAATAGATCATGATTGGACAGAAGGGTGGTTGGATGATGGTATGATTTTACTGATTTACTGATTTAGGGTATTTAAAAATGTAAGTTTTTTATGTTATAAACATGAAAAGATTAAATTTTTGTTTTAGTAAAAACAAAAAATATATTAAAATAAAAAATAATAAATTTCTAAAAAAAAAATTAAGTTGAAAACAGAACACGTTTGCATTCTCGTACCGGATCGTACATGCGGGATGCGAGGGGGGCGCGCGCACGCGCCCCTCCCGCGGTGGTTCGCGCCGGCGGGCACGCCTGCGGGCGCGCACACGCGTCGGATCGCGCCGGCGGGCGCGCCTGCGGGCACGCGCACGCGCCGGTTTCGCGGCGGATTGCACTGGCTGGCGCGCCTGCGGGCGCGCCCCCGCATCGACCAGGAGCCTGATGACGCTACCTTCTTGCTCATGAGGGAGTCTCAAACACCTTAGTTGAGATCTACATCCTTATAAACATATATTTTAACACAAATATTGTATTATTATACAAATATTTACTATCCCAGCACAGCACTGCACCGGATCCAGCACCAGTGCAGCTGTCAACTCATACTCCTCTGAGTCAGATTCCTTTCTTTATTCTTCTTTCATCCTTCTTCATTCCTCCTTTGTTTTTTACACTCTGGGCTCTTTTTTCAGTCGAGACCCCCCTAATAGGGGGGTCCTAGACACCCTACACGATCTTATAACCATCATATTCGAGATCTACGACCTCCGATAACCTATATTTAAAGACATCACATATTGTTTGTTATCGACTGTTTATTAACAAAGCACCGCCAGTGGGCCCAGCACCCGGAGCCGGAGCCAAACTCCGCAGATTTCACATTATTCAAGTATTTCTAGAAAACTCAACTCTTGAATCCTCACCAAATTTCAGTCAATTACGAACACTTCGATTTTTAAAGGGGGGTGGGGTCCCCTTCGGGGACCCAGAGGGTTGTAACTTCGTATACAGCAAGGTTACCTCCCCATCTAACCACCCTCTAAATTTTAGCACGATACGATAACTCTAACCCATGTAGATATATATATTGGACTCAGAACCGGATGCGAAGAAGAAACCTCGGTGGAAAAAAAATTAACAAAAATAATAATAATAATAATAATTAATAATAATAATAATAATAATAATAATAATAATAATAATATAATAATAATAATAATAATAATAATAATAATAATAAAGAAACTTCAGAAGCTGGCCGGAGTCGTAGCCGAGTCGGAGCCGGAGTCAGAGTCAGAGTCGGAGCCGGAGTCGGAGCCACAGTCGGCTCGAAATTGAGATCACTCCGTGATCTCAATTTCTTCGAATTAATATAATAATTAATAATTAATAATAATTAAATAATAATAATAATTAATAATATAATAATAATAATAATAATAATAATAATTAATGTGTATGTGTCATGAGCGCACGCGGCGTTAATAAAAAATAATTACAAACAAAACCAGGACAAAAACCTTTCGGTTTGTCTGTATTTGTCAGATTGATAGCCCTTCGGGCTATCAATCCTCCACATAAGCCTAATATATCTCTATTCATTTATATAGAAAAAGGCTTGCCTCGGGGGACTGGTTCCACTTACAACTTATATATACTATAAATTATATA
>JABUQX010075927.1:40000-42870 GCA_015478945.1 Trachelipus rathkii
CTTTGTATATCGTTCATTTTTCAAAACGTGAGTTGAAGCATACCTTGCAACGACGTTTTAGATATTTGGCTAGTGGTAAATAGAGTTGTACGTTTTAAAAAACGTGTTTTTTTTAATTTAAATCGGATATTTTAGTTTTAAAAAGTTGCATTATTATTGCAACGAGAATAGTCAAGCCTTATGTAGACCGCGTTATTATATATTATTATATATTATATAGTATATATTACTTATATAATATATATATATATATATATATTTATATATATATATATATATATATATTATATATATATATATATATATTGAGAAAATGTGAAATCTTTCTGACAAATAATTAAAAAACAAAATATCGTTGATATAGGAAAAAAAGGTCGTTGGTCGTTGGTCGTTGTTCAAAAGTGGTCGTTGCACAAACATGCAACGAAGCAGGGAGCCGCCACTGATATATATATATCCTTTTAAAAAGAAATTTATCTCTTATTCTCTATTTGATTTCAAATAGAATATAGTAATATACATGTACTTGTTGAAAAACAAAATGTATTTTTTAATCTTCCGTTTGCATTTTGGATAGAATATGAATTATTATTAACTCTTAATAAAAATTTCTCTATGTTAAAATATTCATCAGATGAGAAAAAAAAGGTATAATTTAAAAATAATTTAATTTAAAAATTGTGTGAAGAATGCTCTTTTAACGAAACTTAGAAAAGCGGAAAAATCGATAAAAACTGATACGAGCATGTTTTTTCATGAAAAAAAAAACATGAAATGAAAAAACACGTTTTTACATCAATAATATATATTATATTATATATATATATATAAATATATATAATATATATATATATATATATAGTATATATATATATATATATATATATATATATATACATATATATATATATAATATTATATATATATTATATATAATATATTAGTATATATATATATATGGACACACTGCTTAGAGTAATTCTGAAAAATAAAAGCTCAAATCCGTCAGTTGTTGTAAACATTCTTGAAGAGACCAAAGTTTTTGTTTTGGAAACTATACGATTATTTATTAAGACTTGTATATATATATAATATATATATTATTATATTATATATATATATATACTATATATATATATATTATATATAATATATAAATAATATATTATATATATATATATATATATATAATATATATAGTATATATTATATATATACATATATATAATTATATATATATTATATATATATATTATATATATATATATTATATATTAATTATATATATATTGTATATATATATATATATTATATATATTATACATCAGAGGAGACTCCTACACTCGGGCTGCTCGAGCTTAGCCGGAGTTATTATGATATAGAAACGATAGATTTCTATAAATTCCATAAAGTTACGAATAGATTCTATTTTTGCGAAAATTAGTCATATGAAAGAAATTATTACATAATACATATAAAAGATTATTTTAAAAATTATTATAAAAAATTTAACGAATATTGCTATTTTCAATTTAATATATAAAAGCTGACAGCCCTGAGTTTCTCCGAAAATAGACGGAGTGAAAACAATAAAACCAGTTTCCATAACACTTTGTTATAGGTAGGAAATTTAACATTAGAAATATATATATATATATATATATATATATATATATATTATATATATATATACTATATATATATATATTATAATATATAATATATATATATATATATATATATATATATAATATATATATATATATATTATATATATATTGAAAAATATATATATATATATATATATATATAATATATTATATATATATATATATATATATATATATCAGTGGCGTACCTTGAAGGTTATAATTGGGTAGGGGCAGCTTATATTATATATTATATATATATATATATATATATATATATATATATAATATATATATATCATATATATATATATATATATATATTATTATTATATATATATATATATATATATATATATTATATATATATATATAGAGAGCGAAAGAGAGGAGAGAGAAGAGAGAGAGAGAGAGAGAGATTCAAATCTTTTTTTTCAAATTATTTCGTACGATTTCACTGGGTGAACGAAAGTTTCGTACTCGCGAAAATTTGCGTATTTTTTCGCTCGAATAGCAAGGTATGACGCTTGGCTTTTTCCTATATATTTTTATATGAAATATGAAGATCTACCCGTACGCCCAATGCTTTGAGATTTACTCTTAGGAACAAGAGTAGAAGGAAAAATTTCAATATGATTTAATTATTATAATTGTTATTACTAAAGTAGTTGATTTTCTTTAAATTTATTTTATAAATCAGTTTCTTTTTTACACTTTCATATAAAATTCTAATAATTTATTTTACTTTACCATTTAAATTATTTTATTAAAAAGACTAAAAAATATTGGGTTAGGAGCTTATACCTACCCTGCTACCTATGTATAGCCCCCTGATATATATAATATACTATATATATATATATATATATATATTATATATTATATATAGTATATATATATATATATAATAGATTATATATATATATATATTATATATATATAATTATATTATATATAGAGAGAGAGAGGAGAGAGCAGAGAGAGAGAGATGAGAGAGAGAGAACCCGAGTATGTAAAAAGTTACTTGGAATCGCTCTGATTATAGTATATATATACTTATATATACTATAATATATATATTATTATAATATATTATATATATATATATATATATAATATTATATTATATATATATATATATATATATATATATATTTATAATATATATATATTATATAATATAATATATAATATTTTTTATTATTTTATTTTAATTATTCT
>JABUQX010075928.1:2500-10000 GCA_015478945.1 Trachelipus rathkii
TTCTTATAATTTAATTTCCGCCAGGGTTGGGGATTTTTTTGATTTTTTTAGAAAAAAATCAATTTTTGATTTTTTTGATTTTTGATTTTTGATTTTTGATTTTCAGATTTGTGACGTCACGCGAAATATATATATATATATATATATATATATATATATATATATATATATATATATATATATATATATATATATATATATAAATAAGTAGATATATATATATATATATATATAGATATATATATATATATATATATATATATATATATATATATATATATATATATATATATATATATATATATATATATATATATATATATATATATATATAAAGAGACAGTAAGAAGACGCAGAATCCAATCTAGAGTGTCCCATTCAACCCATAAAAATTAAGAATTAAGAATAATTTTTAATAATAATTAATGTAATTAATGAATAGTAATTATAATTAAAAAGCCGCATGGGCCTACCTAAACTGTCCCAGTCAACCAACAATAATTAATAATTAAGAATAATAATTAAAAAGCCGCATTGGCCCCTCTAGAATGTCCCAGTCAATCCATTATAATTAATAAATAAGAATAAAGCCGCATGGGCCTATCTAGACTGTCCCAGTCAACCCATAATAATTAATAATTAAGAATAATAATTAAGAAGCTGCATGAACCCCTCTAGAATGTCCCAGTTAACCCATAATATATAAGAACAATACTTAAGAAGCCGCATGGTAATATTTAGACTGTCCCAGTCAACCAATAAAAATTAATTAAGAAGCCGCATTGACCACTCTAGAATGTCCCAGTCAACCCATAATAAATAATAAATAAGAATAATACTTAAGAAGACGTATGGGCCTATCTAGACTGTCCCAGTCAACCAATATTATTAATAATTAAAAATAATAATTAAGAAGACGCATTGGCCCCTCTAGAATGTCCCAATCTATTATACTTAATAAATAAGAATAATACTTAAAAGCAGCATGGTCCTTTTTAGACTTTCCCAGTCAACCAAAAAAAAATTAATAATTAAGAAGCCGCATTGGCCCCTCTAGAATGTCCCAGTCAACCCATAATAAATAATAAATAAAAATAATACTTAAGAAGCAGCATGGGCCTATCTAGACTGTCCCAATCAACCAATAATAATTAATAATTAAAAATAATAATTAAGCCACATTACATTAATCCCTCTAAACTGTCCCAGTCAACTCGAAATAAATAACAATAATACTTAAGAAGCCGCATGGTCCTTTTTAGACTTTCCCAGTAAACCAATAAGAATTAATAATTGAGAAGCCGCATTGTCCCCTCTAGAATGTCCCAGTCAACCCATAAAAATTTAGAATTAAGAATAATTTTTAATAATAATTAATGTAATTAATGAATAGTATTTATAATTAAGCCACATGGGCCTACCTAGACTGTCCCAGTCAACCATCAAAAATTAATAAATAAGAATAATAATTCAGAAGCCGCATGGGCCTATCTAGACTGTCCCAGTCAACCCATAATTAATAATTAAGAATAAATTATTCTTAATTATTAATTATTATGGGTTGACTAGGACAGTCAAAGATAGGCCAGTAATAACTACGACATTATTCTTATTTGTCGAGTATTCTGATTGACTGGGACATTCTGAAGGGCCAATGCGACTTACAATTATTATTCTTAGTATTAATTATTGTTGAGTTGACTGGTTCAGGTAATAAACAAACCCATTAACACTAACAATTATAAATACTTATTCATTAATTACATTAATTATTATTAAATTATTCCTAATTCTTAATTTTTGTGGGTTGACGGGACATTCTAGGGGCCAATAAACTATAATGGTGGTTGACTGGAGTTTAATCCCAAAGGACCATGCAGCTGTATTATTGTATTTATTATAGGTTGACTAAGGACATTAAGTCAATACAGCTAATTATTATTCTGAATAATAATTAAGCTGCATTAACCTCTCTAGAATGTCCCAGTCAACCCATAATAAATAAGAATAATACAAGAAGCCGTATGGTCCTTTACAGACTGTCCCAGTCAACCAATAAAAATTAATAATTAAGAGGCCACATTGGCCCTTCTAGAATGTCCCAGTCAACCCATAATAAATAATAAATAAGAATAATACTTAAGAAGCAGCATAAGCCTATCTAGACTGTCCCAGTCAACCAATAATAATATATATAATTAATAATTAAAAATAATAATTAAGAAACCGCATTGACGCCTCTAGAATGTCCCAGTCAACTCATAATAAATAATAATAATATTTAAGAAGCCGCATGGTCCTTTTTAGACTGTCCCAGTCAACCAATAAAAATTAATAATTAAGAAGCCGCATTGGCCCCTCTAGAATGTCCCAGTCAACTCATAATAAATATCAAATAATAAATAAGAATAATACTAAAGAAGCCGCATGGGCCTATCTAGACTGTCCCAGTCAACCAATAATAATTAATAATTAAAAATAATATTTAAGAAGCCGCATTGACCCCTCTAGAATGTCCCAGTCAACTCATAATAAATAAGAATAATACTTGAGAAGCCGCATGGTCCTTTTGAGACTGTCCCAGTCAACCAATAAAAATTAATAATTAAGAAGCTGCATTGGCCCCTCTAGAATGTCCCAGTCAACCCATAATAAATAATAAATAATAATAATATTTAAGAAGCCGCATGGGCCTATCTAGACAACTTCACGCCTATTCTTATCCTCAAAGCCAAAAATCTACCTCCTCGTTGCTTTACGTTGCGCCCTCTTCAGCATATCTGTCTTTTTTAATAAGGGTGCTAAAATTGTAGACAATATTCAAATACTGGCCTAACATATCTATTATACGACATTATACAAAAACAATATATATATAATTAGTCTGCATCTGGCATTAATTTTCAATTTTTAACCCTAGGCCCTAGCTCTGGGTTCAAAATCTTACAATGGAAACAATGAAACAGCAGCACTAAAGAATGTTACAGACTTACGGGTTACAATGCCAATAGTTTGTTGAAAATTGAAAAAAAAATATATTAAAAACTTCATAATATATATAGTTTTATTTTAATTTTTTATTTCTATTGAAGTTAAATTACTTAAATATACAAAAAAATAAAAAATAATAAAAAAAAATATAAAAAAATCAAAAAAATCAAAAAAATCAATAAAATCAAAAAAATCATGATTTCTTTATAAAAAAATCAAGTAAAAAAATCAATTGATTTTTTTAATTTGATTTTTTTCGTGCCATCCCTGATTTCCGCCCTTTCTCAGTATTTTTTTTAAAATTCTTAAAAAATGTAAACATAGATCTAAAAGTGTATTTTTAATATATATATATATATATATATATATATATATATATATATATATATATATATATATATATATATATATATATATATATATATATATATATATATATATATATATATATATATATATATATATATATATATATATATATATATATAGGTTCTTTTTCATCTGTATGAGTTAAAATATGGATTTATATCGACTCTTTTTGATAAATATATTGCTCCTAATAAGAAAAATAAATGTCTTTCAATTTTTAGCCGCAGTTAATGTATAGCATTTGAAGTGTTAACGTGTTAACAGTTTTCTGAAAATATTAATGTATAACAGTGAAGTGTTAACATTTATCAATTGTAAAAAAATCGAGTTGACTTTTTTTCATTTGATTTTTTAAGTGCCATCCCGGTAATAGTTCGGTTTAAGGTAATGTGTCAGATATCGATATTTTATAAAAGATAATCGATTTTATAATAATCCCACCATGCAACGTGCCAAGTGTTCCCTCAAAATAATTTAGTATTGGAATGGTGGGTAATGATTTTTTATTTTAGGTAAAGAAAAATTAAAAATTTGATTTGCTATAAAAAGAACTGACTTTTTTTGATTTTTTTAGACTACTTTTATTTCATTTTTTTCGTTTATTTCGATGTAAAGATTTAATATTTATGTCCACAATGAGTGTTGAATATAATTTAGAGTGATTTGAAAATAATATAAAAGTAGAAATTGATGCAGTTAAATTTCTACAACAATTTAATATAATTGCTAATTATAAGTTATGTGCTAGTAATCATTCAATGTTATTTGTTACAAGAAAAGTTAATTATTGCTTTTTTTCAATGTAGAAAGAATAAATGTAATATTAAGATTTCTGTTAGGAAGGATACCTGGCTACAAGGTAGTCAGCTCCGTTTTCAAATAATCATCAAGTTCATTTACGCATGGACAAAAGAATTAACATCAATTAAATTTTGTAAGGAAGAGTTGGGCTTGTCAAGTAAAACTACTGTAGATTTCAACAATTGCTTACGAGATATAAGTAAATTAACAAATACAATTACAAATAATATATATATATATATATATATATATATATATATATATATATATATATATATATATATATATATATATATATATATATATATATATATATATATATATATATATATATATATATATATATATATATATATATATATATATATATATATAAATATATATATATATATATATATATATATATATACATATATATAGGGAGCTGGAGCCGTTGGGGGACGGGGGACTCATCCCCCTTCACCTATTGGCCGATCAGCCCCCTTTTTCTTAAATTAAACGAGTGTTTTATTAGATTCTTAGACAGGAAAAAAAAACAACTTGTAAAAAAATTAAATTCACGAATATGTATTGTATACCGTCTTGAAATTTGCTCTCTAAATTTTTGGAGAAGAATGGATTTGCTGATTAGCATCCATTAAAATCATGTGTATAGGCAATTTCGTTCTCTTTACTTTAGAACTTGCTGATTATATATATATATATATATATATATATATATATATATATATATATATATATATATATATATATATATATATATATATATATATATATATATATATATATATATATATATATATATATATATATAGATAGACACAATATGCGAATAATTCGTTAAGCTTTGGATTTACTCTAAAACTGGGAAAATGCATTTTATGATCCTAAATTTATGAAACAGAAAAAGACACAAACTTTCTTTGTAATGGTGAATTTTCAAATATAATTTAATTAATATTAACAAAAAGTAAAAAGAAATTGATATATATTTTTTTGGGCTTCACACCTAAGCTTATAAAATGAGTAAGCTTAGGCAATTTATTTCAGTTTAAATTTGATTTATGTACGTAGTTTGTAGAATGAATGTATACTCCATGACTTTTTTTTTTCTTTTTTAATTAAGATAATACCATAAAGTTGGATATACGTTGCCCCAATGCACGGCAGACTGCCCGCTGACTACCGCGGGCTTCCGGCAACACCGGTGACTAAAATTAAATTTAATTCTTCTTTTTCCTACAACAATGAAAGAATACAATCTTAGCGTAGTTAAAAAATCCTGAGATTGCATTACCAACCTTTCCGATACTAATTTTGTTAGAGAGAGAGAGAGAGAGAGAGAGAGAGAGAGAGAGAGAGAGAGAGAGAGAGAGAGAGAGAGAGAGAGAGATGAAAGCGGACCCTAACCTTTTCTTGATGAGTTGCAAAACTAATCTTTATTCTGGTAAACAATTCTGGTTTAAAATGAGCTTCATTAATTCATTCGAATGGGATTTTCACTCAAAAAAAAAAATCATTTTTCAGAAAATAAATAAATAAATATTTTTATACTTTGAATAACAAAATTTACATTTTTTTTCCTCTCTTCTTAAAAATATTCAATTAACTTGAGTTTTAAAAACAAGGTTTACTTTCTTGTTTTGATTCACTTAAAAGTTTTTATTTTCCTTTTCCTTTTATACATAACTATATATATATATATATATATATATATATATATATATATATATATATATATACTATATATAGGGATAAATATATATATATATATATATATATATATATATATAAATATATATAATAAATATAAATATATATATATATATATATATATATATATATATATATATATATATATATATATATATATATATATATATCTATATATATATATATATATATATCTCTATATATATAAATCTATATATATATATATATATATATATATATATATATATATATATATATATATATATATATATATATATATATATATATATATATATATATATATATATATATATATTTATATATTTATTTTTTAATATGTATATAATATAATAGATATATAGAGATAAGTAGATATATAATATATATATATATATATATATATATATATATATATATATATATATATATTGAGTGTTGTAGGGAAGACATATGCTGGTATTTAGGTCGACGAAAGAGTACGTCGAGTGACTGAGGGATTGATTAGCGAAGAAAAAGGTGTGTTTAGAAGTGGTAGAGGATATGTGGATCAATTCTTTAAATTGAAACAAATGATGAAGAAAATGAGAGAGAAGAAGAAAAATTGTATTAAGGTTTTATGGATTTGCAACAGGAGTATGATAGGATTAATAGGGAAGCTCTATGGCAGGTGTTGGGGATATATGGTGTTGGTGGTAGGCTTACGAATGGAATCAAAAACATGTATGAAGATAGTGAAGGGTGTGTAAGAATAAATGGAGTTGAAAGAAATTAGTTTAATATTAATAGTAGAGTTAGGCAGGAATATGTTTTTCCTCCTTGGCTATTCAATTTGTATATGAATGGGGTTATGAAAGAGTTAGGGTAAGGGTGGCAGGGAAAGATGATAGAATAATGGAGAATGGAAGAGAGTGGAGGGTGCCCTACATAGTGTGGCGAATCTGAAGTGAGTTTAAGAGGATCGATAGAGGGATTTGGCAGAATGTGTAAAAGTGGGGATTTGAAAGTTAATGTAGATAAAAGTAAGGTTATAGTAGTGAGTGAAGGGAGTCCGGGGTGCAAAATTATGTAAGATGGTTAGCAACTGGAATAAGTGTCTGAGCTTAAATATTTAGGATATATGTTGGATGAAAAGGGAACCGATGATGCAGTGTGTAATATGAAAGTTGTGATAGGTGCAATTAAATTCTTGGTGGATGTAAAGGGACTAGGTCTTGAGTGCGCTAGGGTTTTGCATGAGGATATGTTGTTACCTGTGTTAATATATAGTAGTGAAACTATGATCTTGAATAAGAGGTATAGATCTAAGATACAATGTGTTCAGATGGACAATCTTAGAAAAATTGATAAAATGGAGAATGAACGCATTAGGAAGTTGTGTGGTGTGAAAAAAGGAGTAAATGAGAGAATAAATGAAAGTACATTGTGATGGTTTGGTCATGTGGAAAGGATGGATGATAGTCGGTTGGTTAAGCGGATGTATATTGGTGAGTGTGCTGGGAATCGACCGGCTGGGAAACCGAAGAAAAAGTGGATTGAGTCAGTAAAGGAATGCCTGAGGGAGAGGAATGTGAGTTTGGCAGAGGCGAGAAGAAATGTGCATAATAGGAGTAAATGATGGGGTTTTGT